>JANKOE010000002.1:56010217-56023264 GCA_026284465.1 Erythroxylum citrifolium | reverse complement strand
TTCGATTATACGTGATGTTCTTGTACGGTCTTTTCCGCAGCGTATTGTGAATACTTGGACTGTACGCGATCCAACAGATCAATGGAGAGCCCACAATAGTTTTCAAATGGACTAAAGGAGTAAGATAAGGGGACTCACTTTCCCTTTACTTGTTCACATTATGCATTAAAGTCCTAATAATACTAATTAAACACAAAATCAAACAAAATAATAGTTTCATTAACCATCACATATGTAAGAGAATGAAACATTTCGACCTCTCATTTTCATATGATTTGCTTATATTTTATGTTGCCAACACTTCATTAGTTGCTCTTCTCATGAAATCCTTAAGATACTTTAACTGTCAGGCCTCTCCATCAATGCTTCCAAAATTCACTTATTTATTATAATAGTTGTTAACAAAGAAAGCATAACTAGTATCTTAAGCTTACAAATCAAGGAACTTCCTTTCACATACTTGGTGATTCATATAATTATTGAAAAGCTCATTTTTAGAGATTGCCAACTCTTGTTTGACTCAATTCATAAGAGAAACTGAACTTATAAAGGCAGGCTCCAACTTATTATTTTAATTTTTAAAATTTTCCATGCCTTTTTATGATCTAATTTAATGCTTCTTAAGAATCTTATTAACTTAATTGAGAAAATCCTTAGGTACTTCCTTTGGTTAGGTTCTACAAATAAATCAACTGATGCTAAGGTCAAATGGTTATAAATATGCACCCCTAAGCAAGGAGGGCTTGGTATCACCTCAATCAAGGCTATGAACAATATGCTCCTGGCTAAAAGGAAGCATACCCACTTCTTAAGGAATATCAATTTCTAGAAAATTAAAGTAGAATAGCACCATATCTTAGACTCTAAGTCAAATCCAAGTATTAAGGGGAAAGATCAATCTATTGATAAAGGACGTTATAAGGGAATGAGAACTAGACTTAATTAGTTATAAAAATTGGAGCTCCTTAGGACGTTTTCATCTAATACTAGATACGCAAAGATTGAGACAATTTATTCTAAATCAAGCTAAAGCAAGTGACATCATTATGGAGAACCAAAGGACTTATAACTCAAGAGGACTTGACAACTAAGATCCATTATGCCCTTATACAATCCTAACTCAGACCTTTAAGACACCACTATCTAGATAGGACAACTCTCTAGGAGCTTACCAATACTCGTGTTTGGAGAGGTAACCCCTAATACAGATTGGAACAAGCTAACTTGATTTAAAACAAACACATCTAAACATTTTTTATTTTTTGTTTAGCTATTAAAAAGATGCTGAAAACCTTAAACATAATCAAAACTCAAATAAATAGTAGATGTTGGTACCTTTGCAACTAGGAATTTGAGCCTATTAGTAACCTTTTCTTCAAGTGCCCCTTCTTAGCTTCTATTTGGAATCAAATTCTTATCCTATGCAATCTTCAATGCCCTAAGGGGAACTAAAAAAATATTATCTCTTATTCAACCAAGCTTAAATTCCACAAAGAGAGTGACTATAGGTTGTACAAGATTGCCTTAAGTTATTGTGTCTATTCTATTTGGGGAGAAATGAACTTTTCCAACACCAGAAAAATTGAGAAGCCAATATGGACCTATAATATTATTCGCATCATTAGAGCTCTTATTAATATAAAGGACATCAACAATAACATCAATAGGGACCTAGCAGAAAGATGGATAACATTTGACTAACATATGTTGCTATTGATTTGCTAAATCTTACTGAACCATAATGGTAGGTTATAAATCTAAACCAACAGGGAATGTGGAAAAAGATCTCCTAACCTTCTACTAGCAATGAAGAAACTCAAGGGAACTCATCATTAACAAGCTTGATGAACATTAAATTGCTATGTAATGGCTGCTTATAGGAGTTCTTGTATATATGCTGCTTATTGTTCAACATTAGTTTGATTGATTCCATATCGACGCTTCATGACACCCTCTCTGTTAAGGTTCCACTTGATGTTTATTTTCATTCTAGTTGTCTCATGGCTTGTTGTATTGGCTTATGGTTTGCAACTCTTTTAGTGATCATTTAATATATATTTTTTAATTTCCTAAAATAAATTTATTTAGTTTATTTATGGAAATTTCTAAGTTTAATAAGATTCTAGATCTTGGTGAGGTTCAAAATAGTGGTGGATGGTTTTAGTAGAGAGAATGAGAGATTTTCAGGTTTAGATATGGTGAGAGAAAAAAAATAATGATTCTCCCATTTTTAAAAATAAGAAAATTTAGATTTTCATATTTTAAGGTTACAAATTTATCTTAACAGCTAGACAAAGTTGAATAATTAATTAAGATGGAGGAACCTATAAACGATAAGCTCAAGTATATGTACTTGTAAATCCCATGCTAACAGGGTGTTTGGTTCACCTACTGGAATAGATAAGGAATAGAATAGTTATTTTTATGAATAAAATATATGAGGAATGAAATAAAATGTGTATTACTTAATTTGGTTTACTCCTAAGAATTTTTAATGATGATGTATGCTAATGTTTGATTTGAAAATATAAATTTGAGATAACAAAAAAATAACTAAGAAAAAGACCAAAATATCTATTATAGTCCCTACTAACTATATTCTTCTTCTTATTATTATTTTTAATTCTTTTTGTTCTTGTTCTTATTCTTCTTATTATTATTAATTTTCTTCTTCTTCTTCTTCTTCTTCTTATTGTTATTATTAATTTTCTTCTTATAGTTATTATTAATTTATCATAATAATAGTAATTTATTTATTATTATTAATTTAATTAATACTACTTTTGTTATTATTATTAATTTTATTACTTTTAATTATTATTATTACTCACCACTGGAATAGTTAAAGATAGGGAAAGGAGTATTTTTAGATATTCTACAAATTCAAGAATAACTAAATCTTAGAATTATCTATTTCGTATAATTTTTTCAACTAAACAAAGTAACAACTTGTTACTGAGAATATGCGAGGAATAGAATAGCTATGCATTTCAATCAAACACTCCGTAAGGTTCTTAAAGACAAGAGCAGTACTTGCAAACTTCTCTAATCCATACAGTTTAGTTTTATTGTCAATCCATTGAGTAGATTGTTTAATTAAATGTTAAACATCATGTCATCATCTTCACAACTTAACAATTTAAGACAAAATTCTTTAATTTTTTGAACATTATTAAGCTATAATTTAAATACAACAAATAAATAGGACATATAAGTCAAGAAGTAAAGCAATTTATCATATTTGAATAAAACAAAAACTTGACACAATACCATAAACATAAACATGGTAAAGAAACCAAAAAGAGAAGTATACAAGAAAACGAAGGATGTATGTGCAAACATCTTAATTGAATTTATAAAACATGCTATCAAATTGAATTCGTTCGCTGCTTAGTGGGTTACACTATCAAGGTCCCCTTGACTAGTCGCATCTCCTGGTATTTGTTCAATGTCCAATTTCGAACCGAGAGAAAGAAGTTGGCCGTTGGCATTTGATCTTCCCAACACAAAACCAAACCCAACTGCCAACCACTCATCAACCACCATGGACCTTCTCCACTTCTCCGCCGTTCGCTTCCTTCGTCGTCGCACGCCTCCCCCTAGGCCTCTCAGCAGCTTCCCTGTAAGGTCTCTCTACTCGAATGTAAACCTTCCCACTTTCCGAAATTTATGAATGATTAAAAATAAAATATTCTATTCAATTCTTGATTGCCTTTTTGATAATTATGAGTTGCAGGTCGAGTAGTCTTCCTTTTCCCATTGAGAAGGCGATGTATCACAGAGAGCTCGAAGCTGCGGTCAATGTGGTCCAGAGGGCTTGTTCTCTTTGTGTCGATGTAATTAGGTTCTACACTTTCTCTTTCAAAACTGTTTGAAAAATTATTTTCGGGGAACAAGATAGAAACGACTTGATTATGGTCCTCACTAAAATTACCAAGTGATTTTTGCGGCGAATTCTAGGTGAAAAAGTCGTTATTGTCAAATGAAGCGAGGATTCTAGAAAAGAATGATAATACGCCTGTCACTGTTGCTGACTTCGGCGTGCAAGCTCTAGTCAGCTTGGGTAATTACTAAATCACTGCGTGCTTTACTTCTGTTAAGGTTTATTTTGTTACATAGTGAAGATTCCAGTTGGTTTTCTTCCCTGACGAGATTAAATTTCTGGCTGGAACCCGTACAAATAGATTTTTAATGTTGTCTTTTGTGGAAAGTGGTGATTCACCGTGAACTTATCTAAATCTTGTTGTTACTATCAAGTGTTAACTTTTAAAACTGCGAAATGGTTAATGATTATTTGCGCAAAAATATCTCAGTTTATATTTGGAAGGAAAATCGAGTGACGAGACTCGAATATTGCTTTGTTTAACAAGCTTTAATGCATTGGAATTGATCTTACTCAACCTAAACATGATTCTTGTTCTATGGTGTATTGTGGACTGTTTCTAGGAACCGACTGTAGTTTGTGCTTTTCTTGACAGAGCTAAGTAAACTGTTCCCTAATATTCCCCTGGTGGCCGAAGAGGATTCTGGCTTTCTTCGTACAAATAATCTTGTTGATTCTGTGGTAAGTGTTGTGACCAATAAAGCAAGCTCCAGTGATAAAACATTAACACATGCTGATGTGCTGGAAGCAATTGACAGAGGAGGGAAGAAAGCTATAATTTATGGAACTAAGCCTGCAACATATTGGGTAAGTCTTAATATGATCTTGAATAAAAAGAAATTTTATTTTGTTTCGTTTGTTTGGCAACCTGATCTCCACAAACTTTGAGTAATTTTCTTCAATTTTTTTTGGGTACATAACTGTAGCAGAGGAGAAAATTTTTCTCTTTTCTACATTTTGTTTTTCACTATCTTGGTGTATGCACAATACAGATTCTGGATCCAATCGACGGCACCAAAGGATTTCTTAAAGGATGTGAGGCCCTTTATGTGGTATGCTCCATAATTAATTGTTCTTCACTATCATTTCTTTGGATTTGTAATATTGGCTTGAAACAATTGTGAAGTGAGCAGTTGATAAATTTTATACATATCAGATAAACGTACCCTGCATCAGGACATATATGTATACGCTGTGTGCATGGCAACATCATTATATTTCCAATATTAAGAGTTGAGTTTCTATCTAATAATGAATATAGAATTTGTAAGGTAGATTAGTTTAGGTCTAGAAAACTACAAATCTTCATGCATGGAGTGGGCCTTTAATTTGAGAAGGAAATTGATAACGGCATATGTTGTATCTAAAAGACATGGATAATTCTATTTCGGTGGATTCTGCAAACACAAAAGTGGTAATACTGTTCTTATCATGATGCAAAGGTATACTTGTAAATATGCATGCCAGATTGTTGTATTATGGTAGTGTATAGTATATTAGTTGAGTTATTTTTGTAAATTAATTATTGGTGATTAGGGTTAATCTAGTTCACCAAATTCCTTATTATCACTTATGTTTGTAAATGTGCATGATTTAAGTCCATAACTCATACATATGCCTGTGCAAATGCATTTGACATTCTTGTGTAGGTATCTATCATTGTTGCTGTACTCGTTGGGATGGGATAGCATCTTATTTAGAGGTCCTATTTTTTTTCAAGTCAGATGACTGATATTCAGGATCCTATCTCACTTGAGGTTATTAATTTGAAAAATCTTAAAAAGAGTCTTGTTGTATAGGAAATCAATCAAGGTAAGTCAAATCTCCTGGAATAGAGAGTGTAAGATTTTCAATGTTAGGGTATATATTCTGTTGCAACGTAAGTTCAGAAAGAAAAATATAAATTTGTCATAGATGGAAAATTATGTTTATATATGTGATGTATTCAATTTGATGCTTGATCTTTTCCTTTGTTTACCTCATGCTATGCAATTATTGTGATTATTCAGGTAGGTTTGGCTCTTGTAGTTGAAGATCAGATTGTACTGGGTGTTATGGGATGCCCTAACTGGAAAGAAACCGCTCCCGATAAATCCAAGGAAGTTCCTGAATTTGAAAGTGGACATCCTACAGCTGGGGTCATAATGGTTGCTCATCTTGGCTGCGGAACATGGACAAAGAAGTTACCGTATATGCTGGGTAGATCAGCAGAAGTCCTTGGAGGTTGGAGCAGGTGCTTTGTTGATGCCTGCTGCTCAATACTTGAAGCACGCTTTTGTATTCCAGATAGTCAAACTTGGGAGATACAGCCGCTGTCAGGCCTACTCAATGCAACGGATGATGCTGATACTATTGGTGATAAAGAAATTCTTCTTTTGCCAGGGTGCTGTGGAAGGTTTGATCTCACTCCATGATTTCTCATTATAATATGCTCTTTATCTATATTCCACTTGAATTGTCATTGCCATGTCCCAGATTTTACTGATTACGTGAGAGGTTTGTATATTTACCGGCACACTCTCCTCTGTTTGACAGTGCTTTTCCCTTTCTATCTTCACTTCTTTAATCAGCTTATTTTCCTAACGGATTATCTCATCTCTTCTCTAATAAATTGCTTTTTTCTGTCACTTATCACCTATACTTAAGGTGTTTTTCAACTCTTAACTCTTCTACCAATTTCAACTTATTATTTAATGTATTAAACTTAGTTTCGGTCTACTAGAAACTTTTCCTAAAAACTAGAATAGCAATGATTTCTTAAATGAATAGACCATAGTCTTAGGACTCCAATAGCATGGGCTCAGGCAAGCATGGAAGCAGAGTGTGTGTATGATATAATCTTGGCTTGCTATGGACGCGAAGATAAAGAGGCAGGACTGAAGTTCCTCTTATCTTTGAAGAGAAAATACATCATTCTATAACAAGGTAACACAACCTTCTTAAATAATATGTACACTATTTCATAATAAGATATATATATATATATATATATATATATATATATACTTGTGATTCTATTCAATTGGCGGAAAATAAAAATAGTGTATAAACAAAAGTTTCTTTTGATTATTCGGACACACCAACTAGTTACGAAATCACATTAATAGCTATTTATATGTATGTAATTCTTATACTTTTTTGCCCTTGGTCAATTCGATTGGATCTGTGGCAGATCACCATTTAATGGTAAGATTTAACCACCCAAGATTTACTTAATTTTAGAAATTTTTTGGATTCAACTTTATGAAATTATTCTCAAAATTCGCCTAATTCTCAACACTTTTGTTGACCATTCTAATTTTTGAAAAATACAAAATGTGGAGTAGTAGATACTAATAAGATAAAAATCAATTAACACATCTTTTACTTTATACGTAAAAAATATACACAACTATGCTTATATGGTATAACTAATTTCTTCAAGAATGTTATGATATAGGTTCCTAAAAAAATCTACAAATTGATCATATTAAATGTATCACATAATGGTACCAAATTAATACACAAGGTCCTGTACCTACCTGGTTAATGAAATAGTGCTTGTGGATTTAAAAAGGCCTAATTGGTGTATACTACTAGATTTAGTACGAAAGGTACTAGTGAATTTTTCCTATCGCAAAATTTTGTTGTCTTCTATCTAAATGTATCCTACAATACATCAATATCCAGCTTGAAATTCCTTTCTTTCTAATTGAAATTACCCCTCTTAACTCCTATACTCTTCCCCTTTGTTTTAAAAACAAAGAATCATGGTAGGGGATTGATTAACCGATTTTAGCTCCGAGTGTCTTTTTAAGAATTATAGAGAATTCTCTTAAATTTCTTTAGACACTTGAATTGATGTGTCCTAAAGCCCGAAATCTAGGTTATGAAAAGCACATTAATTGGTATATTTTCTTGAACATCTGCCTTCACCTAGCACAAAACAGGTTCAGAAAAGCTCTAGTGGCAATCCTTTAATGAAACTGTGCCTAAGTTGAACAACAAATGAATGGTTAGATGTTGAGAATGCTGTCCATTACCCATAAATTTCATCAGTGGTACTCTCTTTAAAAGACTTTCCATGTTTCTAATGTTCATTGTCCATCTTGAGGGTGAGAAAACAGTTATTCATCGGCTAAGTTTGTTAACAGTTTATGCAAGTATATGATGGTGGCTTCAGGTAAGGCGTCAGTTTTCATTCAAAAAGCCTTGGATCAGAAAGTTATCAAGGTACAGTCTTGATTCATTGCACATTGAATGGAAATTCTCTGCAATGCTGAAATTCTGTCATCTCTTTTATAGGCTTGGGATCACGCTGTTGGGACAATATGTGTGCAAGAAGCAGGGGGAAAGGTATGGGATTTTTGCTCTACACTTTAGCAAAATGTTTTGATGTAAGTTGTTCAAAAAGTAGAAAGCAGTTGTGCATTTGTATGGGGTATTAACTTGCATTGAGATTCAAATTATGTTTGGAACTTGGAACTTGGAACTTGGAGATGAAGAAGCAGAACAAGGCAGAGAGAAGTAATCATACGGGTTTCTCCTTTATTTTTATTTATTGATTCAAGTTTCATCAGGTTACTGACTGGAAAGGGAGTCAACTTGACCTTACAGCCGATCAAGTTGAACGAAGGGTCATATTTCCTGCAGATGGAGTTCTTGTGACTAACGGGAAGATACACAATCAGATCCTTGATATGATTTCGTCAGCTATTTGATTGTCATTGCATGATGTCTTTTGTTCTCCATTTTGGGTTTTGCTTGGCATTGACAAGGCAACTGTTATACAACGTCATCTAGTGTACATTGCCTTTAGCCTTGTCAATAGGATACATTGATTTCCAAAACAATTTGTACAACCCCGTTTAGTTTCACCTTGAAATTGTGAAATTGAAATCCTAACTACAATGTTCTAGTCTTGGCCAAAATCTGGGAAGTCCAAATTAGTCATCCAATTCTTTTATCCATGTGAAGAAAAATGGATTTCCTAATTCTACTTACTGTCCATAGTCACCTATGCATTTGTTTTGACGATTTCCCCAAAAATTACAACAGAACCTGAAAGACTTTTATAACTTACTTTCGGTTGCAAGACTCATCGATTTTAGAAAAATTAATGCTATATATTCAAAAACTTTTATAAAAAGTGCTATGTACTGCGTGCTTTTTTGTAGAAAAGATGTTCAGATCAGGCGTAGACATTTAGAAGCTTAGCTGTTGCCTGCGTCACATTTTCTGTCTTTTACAAACAGAATTTTCCAGGATAAGTGTAATGAAAAATGGAAGTGTTACGCTTGTACTCTTGTTTTTTGTACATCACAAATACATAAAGAGGTTTCCCCTAAAAAAAAATACATAAAGAGGTCTTACTAGATATTTGCTACACAAAATAAAACTATTATGTATAAGAGCATGTTTGTCGAAAGACAAATCAAAGAACTAGATGACTGTACTGACACTCAGTATCACAGGAAAAAAGGGAACCAAGACCAAATGGACGACCTGAAGGCAGTTTAAACGAGTTTCTAAAAATCAGTTCGACCATATGATGTTGGTCTAATAAATGCGTCCTATAATACTTAACTTGTTCCAATAAATGTGGAGTCGGGCATGTGACATGTTAATGGAACTTTGTGCCTCCAGCCAATCGCCTTCAGGCACGTTCTAGTCCTGCTGTCGTCCATATCGACACCTGTATCCATATCCATTCGTCGACGCCTTACGTGTCCTTATATTGGACAATGAACACATATCGCGATACAGAAAACAGGTCCCAATGTCTTATGAAACTTCTTTATAAATCCTCACTGGCACTTAGGTCCTAATATTCAGGTAAATGGATTCCAATAATTTTGGACCAAGTACTGCGGAAATGATTTTAGAATGCGACTATAAAGTTATGATATGTGTTAAGTGACCGTTTTATCACAATAGTTTAAGCTGTTGTGTGAGGTCAATTTAATTAGTTTTATATATTCACTAACACACCCTCTCAAGTGAAAGCTCTTTAGGCTTAAAATTTGCACAGGCCTGTTCTACCTTGTGCTGAATGATAGATGGATAGTAGGATTTGAACTCACGACCACTTTATTATAAAGGCTCTGATATACTATGATAAGTGATCATTTTATCACAATAGTTTAAGCTGTTGTGTAAAACTAACTTAATTAATTTTATATATTCACTAACACTACGAGTTAAGCTAGCTACCTTAATATAGTAACCGTAGTAGCCGCTCTATTGCATGGTTTGGATCTCGTATCTAAAAATAAAACTATATTTAGATATTTTTTTTATAGTTCCCTAGCTAGTCAACGTTAACACGTAGCTACCTAAAGAGGCCGCCTATGCACAAAGCAAACGTTATTATTTGGACACGTAAGTTGCCATATCAAGCACAAAGATGTAAGCAATTGTATAGTTTAAGCACAAACCAGCTTTATTGGACCGTAAATCTGATTTTTTTTTTGAAATAAAAACGATAATAGCATAAAAACAGACAAAGATAGGAAAGACAAAGAAAACTAACTCAAGCTAACAGGCTTATCCCGTACACCCGGAATCTAATAGCTTTTCCCCTTCAACAATAACAAAAGTCGAATAATCTGAATTTAAAATGGAAACTAAACAAGAAAGACGATCAGTTCAGTGATATAGGTTTGCATATAATAAGGCTACCATAACTAAAACATGAACCGCCTTATTGGCAATCCTATGCATTCATTGAAAGGACAAGTAAAGGAAATGTCGCTTGAATAATAAACAATCAAGGGTCAAAATTCTAATCTCAGACCGATTTGACGAATGAGCTAAAATTGATTGAACAACTGCCAAGCAATCTGACTCCACAATTACCTTGTTAAGCTGTTGGTCTTTTAGCCAAGATAGAGCTTCCCTTATAGACATAATTTCTGCTAGAATTGGGTCAAACGGGGCAGAGAAAAAACCTGAAATAGCAGTTACAAACTTACCTTGGGCATTCCTAAGTACCGCAGCAAAATCCGTTGCATTTTGAATGTCCTATGGAGAAACAACGAATTCGCTATCCTCTTTCTCCCGAATAGAGAGCCTTTGCAACCCTAGATCCATGAAGCTACATCGATACCCTAAGAGAAACCAGCGTCGAAACAAAACCTAAAAACTCACCTTGCACATGAATGACAAGACCAACATTTGCACTCGAAGAGAGAGAAAGAGAGGCTAGACAAGCTAAAACTGTAAATCTGATTATTAGACTTCCTTGATTAGCTAAATTGGATATGGGTGTCCGTGTCCCCAGGACACCAGCATGGAGACATTTGGCTATGATTATGGCTTCATTAGTATTATAAATATTTGAATTTTATCGCTCGAAGAGCAACCTTCAATTTCAGGCTAGTGAGTCAGTTGTCGAAATGCATTAAATATGCTAGTGTTGGAAAGGTTTGCAAGCAAGCTAAGCAGGATTTGGCCTTGATTAAAATATATGTGATTTATTAATCTACAAGTATTTGACCAGATAGTTTTATTACAAGTAGTATTCACATGCAATGTATGTATAGTTTTTAAGATGATACATGCAAAAATATTTTCTCAACGCAGCAGACATTGGACGTCAGATTAAGCGATGTGGCTGCTTGCCGATGAACTAATGATGTTGAACAAAAAACTCAGATTCTTTTGCAAATTGCATGCTGACATGTAGTCTGTAGAGCCCAAATTTTATGTTCATTTGGAACAACACGACAAATAATAATAATAATAATAATAAAAAAGAAGAACATGCAAGTAAATCACACTGTAACAAAATTGACCTTTGGCTAAAATACAGTTGTCGCTAAAGGTACTAATATTGTTGCTAATAGAGATTGGCATTATTTAGTCTCGTGATCAAAAAAGTCGCCAAATACCTATAATTGAAAACTATAGGTAACATCTTAAGCTAATCATCTGAAAAGTTTTCGGTAATACTTTGCTTTTGTAGGGAATAACCTTCGACGATCGGATAAATCGTCACCAAAGAGTTTGGCTACGCTTGTTTTTTGTAGCTAAAAAAAGTTTTCTAAGTGCCAAAAGTTTTTACCTATATTTTGTTAAACATAGCAAAACTCAAATATTTTTATTTATATTTATGGAAACGTAGCTACGTTTCTAGAAATATAGGTAAAAGTTTTTAACTACGTTTCTGAAAACGTAGCTAAATATTTTTTGTCAAAATTTTTATCTACCTTTTAATGAAATGTTATATCATGTTAGAATAAATTATTTGTTACTTTTTTAATTCATATTATAGTATATAATGTTTTGATATATTTTTATTGTTAATTTATTTTTAAAAATCATACAAAAATAATTGATAATTTGAAGCATTGTATATAAAAAATAAAATATCATTAAATTTCAACGTATTTAAGATTTTAATTACAATTTCATTAATTCTTATATACAAAATAATAAACACAGAAACTAGTTTACAAATTATAATACAAATCACTCACTTGTTGCAATTTCTTCAAATATGTAATTTGAGAAAAAATTATTAAATTTACATTATAATACAAACAGGAATTAAGAGAGAAAAAAGTATAAGAGATGTAATTAATACCAATTACTTTCATCTTCACTACTTTAATAATTCGAGCTAAGTATTTCTCTTTTAGGTACTTATCATGCTTAGCCAACTTTTTTTGAGTATGTTGTAATTTAGCCTTAAGCGACTTATTTTTCTCTTCAAGATGGTGAACATGTGCGGATGTTGATGAGGTTGAAACATTTGGCTTAAGGCCAAAGCCAAGACCTTTCATATAACCAGAACATGTACCAAGTTTGGTATTGCAAATATCTTCTACATTGACCTCATTGCCCTCAGAAATTGATTTCTAAAATAACTCATGCATCTTATTCTAAAATAAAAAAAACAAAACCAATATTTAATGTAAATATTATTAGTTAGTAGTACATTAAACGTAAATTTTAAACAAAATTTTATACTTATATATTCATTTTTTGCTTCTTCTAACATCCACCATTGACCTTCTTTATAGTGAGTGACTTTGTACATATGATCTTATCATACTCTTATTGATCGCGGCTCTGTCGTTCGATTAGAAAATCGACCTTGGAAATCGGTCAAAATAAAATTATTTCCAAGATTGCAGCAAGCTGAACCTCGGGTCGTCTCTCTCGACGGAACCGTTATGCAA
>JANKOE010000002.1:55987214-56010117 GCA_026284465.1 Erythroxylum citrifolium | reverse complement strand
GAAAAATGTCATGACTGCATGCCAATTTCGTAATTTGTACTCATGTCTTCTAACCCTTAATTTGGGGCGTTACAATAAATAATGTAGTTTTATTGACATAATTATAACTTATAAACAAAGATCTTACATATTCATTTTGCATGACTAGAAATGATTTGGACCCTTGATTATGAGGTGTTTTCATTTTTCCTTTATTGACCTTTTCTTTCTCACATTTTTCCTAAATAAAGAAAAAAGATTGGGTAGTCATTAAATCTTCTTACAAGAGTAATGGAAGCAAATGTGAAGGCAAAGAAAACAAACTTAAACTTAGGAAGAGGCCTAGTAATCACACAAATTATTCCAATTTTCTTAAGACATTCATTCTGGAACATGTCTCCTTATCTCCGCGTCAGAAGGAAAAGATTTATAAAACTGATGCAACCTATAACTACGATGCTTGGTTCGCTATTTCAACAATGAAGTCACGTATTTTGAAACATCAAGGTGTGAACAATAAGTAAAAGTGTAATTAATCTTAAAATAAGTGAAACAATATTGAATATGGTTAAATAAATTGAAAATTTAAGCAACTTTATCCATAGCATTTTCAAGCAAGTTGTCTTCCTTTAAGTCCTTAGCATGCTTCAGGAAAGGTAATTCTAATCTCGCAATAATTCCCAACTCACTTGACAATTTTGTAGATTGGATCTTGTCTACGGGACAACTTTGTGAAGTATCAATGTGTATTGACAACTTGTTATTCATTGTAACATTCATTTGTTGCAATTCGCAACCTTTAGTTATACCTCTATATCTTTTTTTAAAATTGACATTGAAACCTGACAATAAATCAATAATGATAAGAAAATATGCATTAAACATGTAAATATATATTTGAGCATAAGTCTATTTATACGTGTTAAAGATTAACAAATCTACAGATATCTCTGTCCTAGTTGATTCATTGTTGTTTGAGGAAGAATGAGGTTGTGCCAGACTAATTTCATTAGTGGCTGAGGTCGAATGTTGTTGTTGGCTAGAAACTTATTGATTTGGTTGAAGTTATACATACCTCTTTCTACAATTTCGATACCTACCACCTTCTTCCATTTGTTTATACCAATAGCGTCATTATATTGGATATCTATAAAAACAAATATAAAGTTTATTGTATTACAATACATCTGATCATCATTACAAACATACATTCAATTATTAACATTAATCGCATTAACATAACTTAATAATCAACAATTCGCATTAACATAACTCAATCATCAACAATTTGCATTAGCATAAGTTAGCCATCAACAATCTGCATTAATATAAGTCACCCATCAACATCATGCATTAACATAACTCAATCATCAACAATATGCATTAATATAACTCAATCTTCAACAATCCACATTAACATAACTAAATCATCAATAATTCACATTAACATAAGTTAGCCATCAACAATTCACATTAACATAAGTCATCCATCAACAACACACATTAAGATAACTCAATCATCAATAACATGCATTAATATAACTCAATCATCAACAACCCTCATTAACATAACTCAATCATCAACAATTTGCATTAACATAACTAAAACATTAACAATCCACATTAGCATAACTCATATATCAACATACCCATTGACATAAATGTTAACAACATTACATTTCAAACAATATAAAGGAAACTTTTATTACCTTCAATCATCATGATAAAGAGCTTGAAAATCATCATTAAGAGCATTATGATTCAACTCTTCATCTCTATTATATTCGGCTAAAGTATCATCATTGTCATATAATGAATCCTCAATAAGTCTTCATCTCTTTGTAAGACAAGATTGGTTGGTACTTCATTTGCTTCTAGCATATTGGGATTAGTTTGTACTTCATTTTCTTATAGTATATTAGGATCAACATCTCTCCTATGGAATGATATATCTGCAACTTCTATTTGTAAGGCTTCGTTATTTAGCTACGATTCAATCTCTTGATGCAATTCATCACCATCCGCACCCATTGGACCATTTTCTCTTTTTTTAAAAATCAAAAGATTTCAGTGTTGAAACTTTTGAACAACTTTCCAATTGTTGCCTAGTATGGTGTCGTTGAGATAAAATACTTACTTCACTTAACTTGCAATCACAAAGGGTTAATTATCATACCATGTGTTACTAACATCAATGTTATCATTAATGCATTTCTCTTTATGTCACCTTATGGTTTAATAGCGAAGTATCATAAGATTTTATGCGGTATCTTTTTCCCTTTCCCATCGTCCACTTACCACTTTAATGTACCATAAATGGGACATTCTTCAATATCTTTACTGTCCTTCCAAAATATAGCACAATCATACTTACAAGCATATATTGACATATGTCCTAATCAAAGGTCCCTTAACAATTTCTTTACTTCATAGTTAGATTTGGGCAATTGTTGTCCAATAGGTAATGCATCATTGAGCAAGTCAATTAACACATCAAAAGATTTATTATTCCATTTATTATATACCTTCAATGGCAACAACTTGACAACAAAAGATAGCTACGAAAATTTTGAACACCCATTTGATCTTTTATAAATTGCATGAAACTCTTAACTCCTTCTAAGAATTCAATGGACCATTTTCGATGAGACATCTAACTTTTGTCTATATAGCTATACAATTAAAAGTAAATTACTAAATGCAATTTAAGTTCTATATAACATAATGATAAATCAGTATAAGTTGAAATACTAAGTTTTAATTCAAACAAACAATGAAATTGGGTTCACTTATAGAAGTGCACTAAACAATGCCAATAAATTTTTTCTATAAGGGGAAATTATGCTTATTGTGATAAATCATTACTCTAAATCATCAACAATATGCATACGACATTAAATTCTAGACATCAAAACTTCAATACTTATGCATCATCTTTTAGGTCTAAAGGTCAAAATAATTTCAATACTTTTATATATAGTTCATATTCTAAGCCAAAAAAATATGGTTTACAAGACAAAAATAGGCATAACTTTGGTGGAAGATCAAACTAAAAGAGCATGCAATATCTCTTTATCATAAAAAATGATATAAAATAAGCTCATTATTATTCTATTCTCTATGATAAACAAAGAAGCATGATATTTTCTCAAAATCACTATAAGAAGCATATATTGGATGGTTTAACAAATTGACTTAATAACTCTCTTTCTTCTATTAAAACCGATATGTGAGCCTGAGCCTAAAATTGAATATTTTTTCCTAACCTTAATGGTTGATAAAAATTTTGAATTGAATTAATTAAAGGGTTTGGTGAAAAAAAGGAACTTGATGAGAATGGTATGTGCATAGTGGTTAAAGTTGCAATTTTATGTTATCCTCAAACAAGCTTGCTAATCCATCTAAGCCTTAATCTTACCATTCTAGAACAGACAACAACACGCATTCACCATCTTCCAAACAACAGCATGGATTCACCATCTTCCAAACATCAATACACAAAACTGAGACAATGAAAGCAAAACACAAAACACCAACACAAAAACTCAGTCAATGAAAGCAGAACATGAAAACTCATCGCAACTTGGATGAGTTTCCTAGACGGATGAGGAACAACAAAGTTAGACAAGGTTCGAGGCTCTTTAACACAAAAACTAGAGGGAAAATTGATGATTAACAATGAAGAGGAAGACGGGCTTCATTTTTGTATTTATAATAACACAAAACAACTCGCCAATGCTTAGTCCTTTGGCAATGATTTCATGGAATCGTCGCCAAGTGTTAAACCATTGGTGATGAACTAAGATAAACATTACCAAAGGTTGACCATTTGCGACAATTTATGAAAACCGTGGCCAAATGGCTAATTTTTGGGTAACACTTTTGCTAAAGTATTGCTAAATTAAGGCTATCTTTTCATATATGTATTTATATATTTAACAAATTTTATGTAATATAGAAATTCTATAAAATGGTATAGAATTTATGCATAATAAATAGAGTTTTGTGAAATCATATAAAATTATCTAATCATATATTTTAACAGAGAAAAAAAGAAAGTATAAATTTATGTAATATTAATTGATTTACACTTAGAATTATTATCAACAATATTAAATTTGATTTTTATGAATATGATATTAATATCTAATATTGATTTCTATTTTTTACTATATTGTAGCTATTTTTAATTATATTGTAATTAATATAATTACATATGGTGATTAATATAATGATAGATGAATGTATAGATAAAGAAAATTTCTCTCACATCTTTGTTATCATATTATTCTATTTAATCATGATTCTCTATTTATTGTATATAAATCATATATTATTATATAGAATTTGTATATTATATATAATTTCTATAATATATATATAGTGTAATATATAGAAAAAGAATTTTTGTATTCGTCGCCAAAGGTGAAGCCAAAATCACGTCTTTTTATAAAATTGAAAGTCTAATTACCCAGAGATAGGACATAAATTGTTTGGATAGAGCTTGTAAACAATTAGGGGTCGAAAACAGAGGCCCATTTCTGCAAGCAATAGACATTCTAGAGAGTTCCATTAGGTTTTACATCAACGATCTAGATGAATTGGAAGGTTTAAGACCATTTGCTTAGAAATACATTTAATTTCAATAATCCTCAAAATCTACCCTTGCCTATCTTCACCTTTAAAAGGCAGCATGAGCAGCAGCAGTAATAACCCAAGCCTTATCTAACACCCACCCTCACTCTCTGCTGTGATCTTCTTCTTTATTTTCTTCCTTTCTTAGGTAATTGTTCAACTCTGTCCACTTCTCTAGCTTCTGCTTGTACTTTATATTATGAGGATTGAATTAACTATTAAAGCTTTTTCCTTTGACAGTACCACTATTGGTGATGATGGCATAGATTCGTATTCTTTTTTTGAGGCTCATTAAGATTATATGTTTTTTTATTTCTTAGTAATATAAATTTTATCATATGAAGTTGTCTCAGTTAATAGATCACAAATTTAACATTGCTAGAATGTTGGAACAAATTTGTGGGGAAGTGGGATAATTGTGTGCGTGAATGATTATCCAAGATTTCCAAAGTCGTTTCCTCAATTTTTCTTCTTATTTACAATGTTTCTATTGTTTGTTATAAGTTCAAGTTTAAGATGGTCTCTCATGTTGATGCTTCTGGTAAGAAATAATGCATTATATCTATACCCATGTTCAAAAATTAATGTTTGGATTGATCACACCTATAAAGAGAAGTAGTGAACTTTACCTTGATTGACAAGAATCTTTGTATTAGATTTGATTATAGAAGACTTAAAAAAAGTTATATGGTATGTGTTGTATAATTTGGTATTGTATTTATGTAGGTTGTAACATATGTTTGTCAGATGTTAAAAGAACATTCAAATAAGAAGTCTTCTATTTTTAAAGATGTCATATCACTTATTAATCTGTGACATGTGCTTTAGGTTTTATTAATCTTGAGTGGAAAATTTTTGTTTTATCTAATAGTCTGCATACTCCTCAAATCTCCCAGGCTTCAATTTCATTTCAATAATTTTGCCTTAAGAATAATTACATTTTTAAATTTTGTATGTCTTTCTTTATTACTAAAAGTTAAAAAACAAGGCAAGAACTCCTAAGCCGCGTTAATGAACATGACTTATATATCAATTTCCAATATCCAATTCTCCTACTACTCATCTAGCTGATTCTATTTCTTATGAAGTTTGACATTCTAGGATTAGTCATTCTTGAGCACATATAATATCCAAATTTGTTCAAAAAATAATTTGCCCATGTTTAATAAAGTGTCATCTTCTCTATATTAGTCTTGTTTAATAGGAAAGTTAGTAAGAATACCTTTATCTCTTTTTAAACACCATATTTCTTCTATTTTTTAAATAATTTATTATGATGTATTGGAATCATCTCATATTCTTTCTAACATTAGTTTTAAATATTTATATCAGTCTTGTTTAATAGGAAAGTTAGTGAGATTACCTTTAGCTCTTATTAAACACTATATTACTTCTCCTTTTGAAATAATTTATTCTAACGTTTGGGAATAATCTCATGTTATTTCTAACATTAGTTTTAAATATTTACTTGTATTTAGTGATGAAATTACATAATCACATAGATTTTCTTTCTTAAAAATAAATGTGATGTTTATAAGGTCTTTTTGAATTTCAAACTATAGTTGAACAAGCAATTCAATATTTCCATTTAGATTAGGGTGATGAATATCAATGCTTAAACAAATTCTTTACTTTAAATGATATCATTCATTGAATTGCTTGTCCATATGTGCATGAACAAAATGGGATCACTAAATGAAAGATTCATCACTTTATTGGAACTAGCCTGATGCTAGTAGCATATAGTTTATTTGATTTCAAATATTAGCCATATGTTTTTGATAAATTTGTTTCTCTCATTACTAGAATACCATATCCTATTTTAAAAAATAAATCACCTATTTTTTATATGGTCAAAATCCAAATTATTGTAATCTTAATATTTATGGCTATGTTGTTTATCCTCTTCTTAGACCATACGAACCCCAACAAATTTAATTTTTGAACAAAATGTTGTTTTTATCTTGGTCCACTAACTTATCATTTTAGTCATCGATGTTTGGACTTGTCTTCTAACTATATCTATATTACACTTCATACAAATTTGATGAGATTATTTTTTCATGTCATTATTCTATTCTCCAGTCTAGCTCAATTGCCTCTCATTTGATTATAGGGGATAAACCTCAGTGGTTGAAGTTATCAAATCAAGTTCTATTTCTTTTTATAGGTACTCCCCTTAACTCTAGTCCCTCTCCCTTATCTACTTCTCCTATTTCTATATCTCAACCACCTTCTTCTTTTTTACTAACTCTTAGTCCTACTTAATCTCGATAACTTAATTTAAGCTCACCTATCTTTGCCTCTTCTCACAAGTTAAACTTTGTTGTTGAGCTCTCCTCTTATCCTTGTTAACCACCATATAAAATCCACCAGCTCATCCCTCACACTTGCTCCCATATCCCTTATTAGAACTTACCCTATGCAACTATGTCCATCAACTTGAACTAACTTGTTGTAATGATAGCCCATCCCTCTCTTTTAAAAATTAAACCACTCCTATAAATTAAACAACTCTTTCTCTCAAGACAACAAACATTAAGTTTGGAGAGATGCCAATAAAAGTGAGTACATTACTTTAATGGAGTATAAAACTTGGTCTCTATTTTATGCCTCACTAGAGATAACATAATTAGAAACAAGTGGGTCTTTATAATTAAATGATACAAAGATAATTATATTTCCCAATTTAAAGTTTTCTTTGTTGTTAAGGGTTATAACCAATAATATGGTCTTATTTATGGTGATATTTTTAGCCCTATAATCAAAGCAACCACAATCAGAATCATCATTGCTATTATTTCTATGTATGATTGGCATCCTCAATAAATAGATATGTCTAATGCCTTTTTATATAGCAATCTTGTTGAAACTATCTTTATGGAACAATTGTAGGTATTCATTGACAAAGAATGGCTATATTATATATGTTGCTTATATTAATCTCTTTATGGCTTAAAACAAGTACCTCGTGTTTGGTTTCAATCAGTCAACTCTTTCTTAAGTACTCTTAAGTTCAAGGTATTAAAGGTAGATTCATATTTATTTGATTTATATCATCATTGGCTCTTCTTTCATCTTAATTGTTTGATTTCCTCATTAACTCGAATAAGAATTTCCTCTTAAAGACATTGGTCAAGTGCGATATTTCATCTATTTCCAAGTCAATCATACATCCACAGGCATTTTTTTGACTTAATATAAATATATCCATGACTTGTTAGAGAAGATTGGTTTATAGGATGCTAAAAGTTATTTTACACCTTTAGCAACATCTCTTCCATGAACTCATGAAATTGATAATTTCTTTGAAGATGCTCAACTATATCACTAAATTGTGAATTCCTTATAATATGCTACATTTATAAGGTCAAATTTTGCTTTCAAAAATAATAGACTATGTCAATTTGTGCATCAACTAACTAATGTACACTTGATAGTAGTGAAATGCCTTCTTCATCACTTGAAGGATACAATTAATCATGCACTTTTCCTTGCCAAAGATAACAAATTTTTCTTTACTACTTTTTTAACAACGATTGGGGAGGCTATCCTAATGATTGCCCATCTACTTAGTATGTATATATTTTATATTGACAAATCTTTAGTCTCCTAGAATGATAAAGAGAAACCATCAATTGCAGGATCCTCTTCAGAAAGTGAATAGAAAGGCACTTGCTAACATTACTACCGAGATTTTATGGGTATAACCTCTTCTCCAAAAACTTGATGTTTTAGGTTCCATAAAGCTTGTATTATGGAGCGACAGTATTGGTGTCATATACATGAGCAATAATTTTTCCATGCTTGTATGGAATCCACAGAAGTCGATTATCACTTTATCTGGGAACTGGCTAAACTTGACAATAGTCAAATTAATTTATTGTCTAATAAAGATCAAGTTAGAGACATATTCATTGAGCTATTGGGGGTCTAAAAGTTTCAATTTCTCTTTTCCAAGCTGCAATTTGTTGCTCACCCATCATTGACTTCACGAAGTTGTTAAGGATTATACTTATCTATGTAACTACTTAATTATTATAAGGCTTTTATCCTTATCTATTATATATAGGTCTTATCTTTATTATTAAGGATTATAATTATCTTTGTAAGAAATTAATTGTTATACACCTTCTATCCTTATCTTTATCTACTCTTTGTTACAATACATGAATAAATAACATGTCATTTATTGTATGTTGTTCAAGAGATATTAATAAAATTAATATCATTCTCTCTCTCTCTCTCTCTCTCTTTTTTAACAGATACAACCAATTTGAAGCAAAATAACAAAATTTAAGGAAGTTAGGCATAGAGATGACTTGTAAAATTGAGAATTCTAAGGCTTAAGTCTTATTAGATTATCTTAGTAAGGTTTTTTTAAAATCATATAATAATTTAATTAATTCATACAAATTCTTTAAATTTTGACTGGATACGTGGACATTGAAGAGATTTCAATATTTAAATTTTATTTAAAGTTCAAAAAATGAAATGAACCATATATTTGTTAGTTTAAGCTTTTGCAGCCAATCAGTTGGCTGTAATTTTATATATGACATTATTATTTAAATTAATAAAAGCATACTTTATCTTTATGTGTTTTTTAGTTACATTTGATTTTTTAATACTAAAGGTAAAATCCTTAAAATAATTATTGTGTAATTGAAATAATGATAAGATCATGATTATGAGATTTAATTTGCATTTAAGTATTATTCTTAATTATTCTTAGTTAGGGTTTCATCAAGATGGGATATTGACATTATAGTAAAACTAGCACACATTATGTTTCTTTCTTATGAAGAAAGTAATTAATCTCATAAATTAAAGTATGGAGATACTTAAACAAATGTGTGGGTTCTTATTAGAGAATAAGAGCACTAAACTAACTCGATTATAAGGATCCGAAATGAATTATTACTTATGTGTCTGTATATTTTTTCATGATGATGGTTATATAATTAATTCTTATACTTGAGATTACTAAAGTATTTTATGTGAGAATTACTATATTGTAATGCTAGTTATGACCTATTCTATTTATGGTAGCTCAATCAATAGTACTTGGATATAGCATGAGCCATGTAGAGATACTTAAGTAAGTTAATATAGGATTCGTCACTATAAAGTAATTAGAGAGAAAATTTTATTGTTCTTAATTAGAAATTATTTAAGAAATTCTTTAGCTATAGTGAATTAAGATTTAAAAAGGTATCAATTATAAATAAATTACTAGTTAGCAAGAATAAACATGATTTGATTTAAAAGAATAGACATTATATCCATACTCTATATCTAATTGAAACATTAGATGAAGAAAGGAATAAATTATATATCATAACTATGCATGGACATTGTTAAACCTTAATCTTGATATAACATTATCAATTATTTAAGTATAGAATTAAAGATAAATTGATAGAAGTTTTAATTTATCTAATTATAATTTATAAGTAATATCAGCATGTTAGAAACTTAAGGGGTCACAAATAAAATAACTGTTAAAAAGAGAAAACTCAATTTAAATTGAGGTGGACTTAATTGTGAGGTTCGAGAAATCTGATCAAATATGAGATATTTGATTTTATTAAATTAGATTGTAATTATAATTAGATTTTGACATCAACTATAATTAGAAAAGTTAATTTTAATAAAAATCACGATGTTTTTTTTTCTATAAATAGGATATAAACATAAGGGAGCTAGTACTCATGCCTTCTCCTCTCAAAAGGTTGAGTTCTTTTTCTCTGCTCTGTAGAGATTTTATAGGTTAAGCGTTTGGACAGCTGATCACAGTTACCACCTCATGAAATTTCTTTTAAATGAATTCGAATTAGGTATAATTCAATTACCTTATATGATTTATGTTTTTTAAGTCATTCAATTATTAAGATCCAATCTAGATATTGTAAAATTTTATTTTTTATTGCACCCATAATTAGATCATGGTTAATTTTTAAGTAGCGGTATTAGATTCTCTTTTAATTGTTTAACTTCACTAAAATTGCTTGATTGTTATTGATTTGATAAAATTAAGGCTTAAAAACTTGTTTGAATGCATTTTGTAATACTAATTAAAGCTGAGTAAAATTATGTTTTAATTTTTTGAAAATTGAAACAAAATTATGACCTTTGTTTAAGTTTTTTGGAAAAATGGACAACCACCTTAACATGCTTTATTCTTGTTTCTAAAAGCCCACAATTGCATGCCCTCTAGTTTTATTATTTTTAGAAAACAATATCTATTGATAACCAAATACACTCTTATTTTTGTTTAAAGTTTATGGAAACCATTATTATATGCATCTTGTTGTTTTACTTCTGGGTTGCGTTTGTTACGTGCTTGATTATAATTTGAAAACAAATAAGTTGATGCCTTTTAGCTTTAAGAATATGCAAAATCATATGGCTTATTCTTGATCAAGTTCTGAAACACTCATATGCATGCCTCTTTAGCATTATGTTCTTAATGTCTTTTCATTGTGTTATATAATGCATGCTTAACTAATGACTGTTGTTGGTGGAGTATCCTCCTTTATTATTAAAGGTAACAGAGTCAATGGTGATTGAAGCCACTCGTAAAAGCAAGATTTGCCTTTAAAGGAAGAGGTTAACACCTGTAAATGTTATGATAAGAAGCTAAACAACCAAAGACACATCAGTGGCAGGAGAAACACAGGTAGGACGGGGAGCAAAAGAGAAGTAGGCAATGGCACCAAGAAGAGGGAGGTTGTAAAGAAAACCAGAAACTATAGTTTTAGAAAATGATGGGGTGTATGTCTTAAAAGATTACGTCTGAAATTTTATTTCATTTAATTTAAAGTTAATTACCAAAAAAAGTCCAAACTTTCATCAATTTTTTAATTATAGCCTGAACTTTAAAAAGTAGCAATAAAATGCCCTAACTTTCATTTTTTCAATTCTAGCCCAAACTTCAAAAAGTGACAATAAAATGCTCAAACTTTTAATTTTCTTCAATTTTAGCCTGACGTTATCTATTGTTCTTTTGATGCCCTCCACCCTTTGTTTTTTGTTTGTTCTTTTAACGCCCCAAGCTACTCTTGCATTCCAGCATACTGCACCAATAAGTTCTTTGGTTTTAGTTCATTCTCCTAATGCCCTTAGTGTGAGGGTGTCGGGGCTGAATAATCTAAAAATTGAAGGTGAGGGCGTCGAGAGAACAAACTGAAAATGAACAAACTAAAATCAAAGCGTAAGGTCATCGAGGTTGCATAGTCTGATTTAGGCCATTTTTAAACAACAACGTCGTTTCATTAAACTTCATTTGTTGTATTAATTTTGGCTTACATGTATTAATAGTTAAAGTTCCTGAAACACGTGGCAAGTCACATAAGCAAACTTAACAAAAAAACTAACGTTGGGCTATAATTGAAAAAAATTAAAAGTTTGAGCATTTTATTGTTATTTATTGAAGTTTGGGGTTGAATTAAAAAATTGAAAGTTTAGGCATTTTATTGCTACTTTTAAAGTTCGGGCTATAATTGAAATTTTGAAGAAAGTTTAGGATTTTTTAGTAATTAACCCTTCTTTTTTTGTTTTAAGATTTCCCTTAATTAACTTAGTTTATTTGAGATTAAATTGGTTTAAATTCTTAATAAATATAAGAAAAGGCCTTTTATAGTTGTTTATTATATTAAATTAATTATTAAATCAATAATTAGAATCAAGTGAAGGTTTTAAATAATTTTCTTTTATAATATGATTATGTACGAAATAATTAATATAATGAGATTATATTATTTTATGAGACCTGAATTTTTGAAAATTTAAATTCCTAAAATAATATAAAGTACACGTTAAAAATGTGTTAACTTTCTTTCATTATTTGAAAACAAAACTAGGGTTCTATTTATTACGAGGCTTGTAAAGCGACTCAATGCCCATTTAATTTGAATTTGTTTTTACCTTAAATTAATGAGTCCTACTTAACTAAATTTATATGATTTAGATGAGTGACTACTGATCATATGAATTTAGAGGTAAGGTTAGGAATAATATATAAGATATATTTTCGTGAAACATTTTCACTTAACAGATCTAGGAGTTATATAAGATGTGATTGGTAAGAATGTTATTTACTTAATTTAAATTTAGTTAGTTTGTTAAGTGACTCAAGATTAACATAGTTTGAATGGGATCGTGGCCCACTAGGAAACTATTTGATAATTTCTTGATCTAATAATGAAGACTATTATTTTGAAAAAATTATTAGAAGTAACAAAATATGTACTAAAGTCCTTATTTTATTTAGTTTTATGGCATAAACTAATGCTTGCTTTTCTATATATATTTTTAGGTTATTATCAAAGTTTAATACCAATATGTCCTTAAGGAGCATCATAGATGCTATCAAGCTTAATGGACCCAATTTCTCGAACTAGTTTTGCAACTCGAGAATTATTCTCAGGCAAGAAAAGAAACTATGTGTTTTGACATTATTGTTCCACTAGAGCCTAGTTAAGGTGAAAATAATGAATTTTAGGAGAGATATAAACTTTATATTGACGATGTTGAACAAGATATATATTTGATATTAATTAGAATCTCTCAAGAGCTTCAAAAGTAGCATGAGAACATGGACGCTCTTGCTATAATTTTACGTCTCAAGGAGTTATTTGGTGCACAAAATAGGGGGAGAGATATCAATTTTTCAAAGCATTATTTCAATGTAAGATTCTAAAAGTATCTTTAGCGGAGTTATATGTAATGAAGATAGTTAGTTATATTGAAAAATTAGGCCAATTAGGTTTTGTCATAGACAATCAATTAAGCATTGATATGGTGATATAGCCTTTTAGTTTGACCTAAGGATGACAATGGGTCGGCCCGGGCTCGGGCTCACTTTACCCCTCTTATTTTAAAAAGAAAAATGGCATTGTTTTATGACAAAATGATGTCACTTTGCATTACTAGGCCCAGGTAGGCCTAAGGCTTGACAGCCTGGGCCCAAGTTACGCTCGAGGCTTGGCTGCCAGGGCTTGAGCCCAGCCTGAGGCCTAGTCAACCTTAGCCTGGCCCTTTGACTTTGGGCTGGACCTGAGCCCTTTTTCCATCCCTCGTTTGAGCTTTTCACAGTTTGTTATGAACTTCTATATGAACCAAAAATATTTGCCATTACCTAAACTATTGAATATGCTTAAGACTGTAGAGGAATGCCTTAAGAAGGAACTCATTTTTGTGCTTATTATGGATTCTTTAAAGAGCAAGAAAAATGGGTCTCAGAAGAATAATAACAAGAAATATAAGTCTTATGCTAAATTTCAAAAGCCAAAAGTTTATGTTAAGAAGAAGAACAATGATAAGGACGTGTATTTTCATTATGGAGTTGATGGAAAATTGAAGAGGAACTGCAAAGCTTATCTTGCTAGCATAAAAGATAAGAAGCTTTAAGAAGCTACCTCTTCAAATATATTTATAATTGAGATAAATCTTTCTACTTTTGTTCCTCATTCTTGGGTTTTAAATACTAGATATGACCCTTATATTTGTAACAAGAAGCAGATGTTAACAAGGAGTAGATTGTTGAGAAAAAAAGATATGGACTGTGAGTTGGCAATCAAGTAAGAGTTGCTACATTAGTTTTATGAACTTATAGTTTAGCTTTGCCTTCTAGCCTTGAACTACACCTAGATAATTGTTATTATATTCTAGTTATTACTAGAAACTTTATTTTCATTTCTTATTTAGATTTGAATGGATTTATGGTTGTTATTAAGCATAAAAGTTGTTTTTTTAAATTATAAAGATGGTGTTTATTATTGATCTAAATTACTTACAAATGGTTTGTATGAATTAGATCTTAAAATGTAAATCTTTAAAATAAATAACAAGAAAAGAAAGTTAAGTGACCAAAATTATTATTATTTATGGCATTGTATGTTGGGTTTTATTAATGAAACTAGAATCACAAAGTTATATAAGGAAGGATAATTGGACCTTTTTGATTATAAATTACATAAAACTTGTGATTTTTCTTATTGGCAAAGATGACCAAACTTCCTTTTATTGGGAAAGGAGAGTGCGCTAGAGAGTTACTAGAGCTTATACATTCAGAAGTATGTGGCCCTATGTCTACTTGGTTACAGGTACATACTCATATTTCATTATGTTCACATATGATCATTCTGAATATGGTTATATATACTAAATGAAATTAACAAAAATTTCAATCATTTGAAAAGTTCAAAGAATTTAAATTTGAGGTTGAGAAAATTAACACATTTACATATGATCGAGGTGATGAATATTTAGACGAGTTTCTTAGTTACTTAAAAGAGAATGAGATTATTGCATAATGCACTTCTCCTAGAAATCCATAATATAATGGAGTATCTGAAAAGAGAAACTGTAATCTATTAGATATGGTACATTACATGATGAGTCATATAGTTCTTTCTGTCTTCTTTTTGGGGATATGGCCTTGAAATTGCTGGTTACCTTCTAAATAGAGTTCCATTCAAGTCGGTAGAAAAGATTCTATATGAGATATTGAATAGTAGTAAACCAAACTTTTCATAGCTAAAAATCTAGGGATGTGATGCTTATATGAAGCGTACAATATCTGATAAGCTTCAAGTTAAGTTAGATAAATGCAAATTTGTGGGGTATTCAAAAGAGAGTGTCAGATATTAATTTTACCATCCTTTTGAGCACAAGGTATTTGTCTCAAGACATGCTACATTCCTAAGAAGAGAATTTATTCTCAACAAAAGTAGTGAGAATGAGGTAGAATTTAGAGAAGTTCAAAAATCACAAATTCATATCTAAATGGAGAATCAACCTCAAGTTGATACATATAATATAAAAGCAAGGGTTCAAGAGACATATTATCTGTGACGCACTAATAAGACACATCATCCCCTGTTAGATTTTATGTTCATATTGAAAAGGGGAAAGACAATGTATCGCTTCAAGATGATGAGCTAACTACTTTCAAAGGCTTAATGTCTGACAATAATTCTTTAAAATGATATAAAGCCATGAGATATGAAATAGAATATATGTACACTAACCAAGTATGGACTTTAGTGGATGTTCATGGTGGTATTATACCTATTGCATGTAAGTGAGTTTTAAAGAGAAACAAACATGGATTGTAATGAACACACATACAAAGCAAGACTAGTGATTGAAGGTCTTATACATAAACAAGGAGTTAATTTTGAAGAAACCTTTTAGCCAATAGCTATACTTAAATTTATAAGGATCTTATTTATTATAGTTTTACATCTTGGTCATACAATATGGAAAATGGATGTCAGAACAATATTTCTCAATGAAAATTTGCTTGAAGATGTATATATATTTGAAACAACCTGTGGGTTTTAAATCCAAGTGATTTTTTAATCAAGTATGTAAGTCACAAAAGTCTATTTATAGACTTAAACAAGAGTTACAGAGTTCGAGCATCTGCTTTGATGAGAAAATCAAAGAATTTGAATTTATAAAAAATGTGGAAGAACCATACGTCTAAAAAAGGTTAATGGGAGTATAATCATCTTCCTGGATTATACTAAATCCATTTTCCATATTGTATGGAAAATGATTATACTCCTTGTTTTATAATGTTTTATATCTTATTGTATGAACCATACGTCTATAAAAGCTTAATGGGAGTATAATCATCTTCCACATATAGTGTATGGGAGTATAATCAACAATATGGAAAATGAATTTATAAAAAATGTGGAAGAACCAACATATATGTGGATGACATATTGTTGATTGGAAACGATATACCAATGCTTCAATCTATAAAGATTTAGTTATCTAAGAACTTCTCCATAAAGGATATAGGGGAACCATCCTATATTTTGGGAATAAATATCTATAAAGATAGATTATAAAGGTTGATCAGCTTACCCCAATCCATCTATATAGACAAAGTGCTAAAGAGGTTTAACATAGAGAATTTTAAAAGGGGATTCTTACCTATATCGTATGGGATTTTTCTCTCACGTAGTATGTGTCTTAAGATGCAAGAAGAGAGAGATAAAACGAATTATGTTCCATATGCTTCAGTAATTGGATTGATCATATATGTGATGCTATTAGTAGACTAGATGTCTCTTATACTTTTAAGCATAACGACTAAGTTTCAAGCCAATCTTGGTGATGGTCAATGGATGACTATGAAAAACATCTTAAAGTACTTGAGAATGATTAAAGATGTTTTCTTGGTTCATACAGAAGTTGAACTAAGAGTTCAAAAGTATTCAGATGCTAGCTTTTCTTTTGATTCAGATGACGGTAGATCATACTTATGAGATATCTTCACTCTAAATGGTGCTGTGGTAAGTTGGAAGAGCTCTAAATAACCAACCATTTTGGATTCTACAATCGAAGCAAAGTATATTTTAATGTGAGAGATGGCAAAGGAAGTATTTTAGATTAAGAAGTTAGCACCAAACTTAGAGTGGTTCCTAACATTGTTGATCTAATAGTATTGTACTATGACAATAATGACACTTTGGCACAGGAAAAGAAACAAAGGTTCAACGATCTAAACATGTACTAAAACAAGTTTCATTTGATCAGTGAGATAATAAATCAAAAAGATAAAGCATTAGAGTAAGTTCCCATTGAAGAGAATCTTACCGATACTCTCATTAAGCTATTGTCTCAAAAGAGACATGACAACATATGGATAGAGATATAATATTACATATAAAGCGATTAGCCTTAGTGCAAGTGCGAGATTGTTAGTTTATGTTCTTGTAATAAATCAATTATTTACAAATTTATGTGTGACATTATTATTTTAATTAATAAATACATTATTTATCTTTATGCATTTTGTTGATTACATTTGATGTTTTAATACTAAAAGTAAAATTCCTAGAATAATTACTATGGAATTGAATTATTATGAAATCATAGTTATGAGATTCAATTTACATTTATGTATTATTTCTAAATTGTTCATTGTTATAGTTTCATCGAGATAAGATATTGATGGAACAATAAAACTAGCACATATTATATTTTTATTATGATTAAAGTAATTGGCCTTATAAATAAAAGTATGAAGATACTTAAAAAAATGTGGGTGTTTATTAGAGAACAAATCACTAAATTGACCTGATTTTGAAGATCCTAAATGGAATATTACTTATTTATATATGAATTTTCTTATAATGATGATTGTATAATTGATCCTTAGACTTGAAATTATCAAAATATCTCATATAGGAATTATTATATTTTAATGCTACTTATGATATAGTATGAATTGTATGGAAATAGTTAAGTAAGTCAATAAAGTATTTGTTACTCTAAAGTAATTAGAGATAACATTTTAATGTTCTTGATTAATAATGATTTAAGGAATTCTCTAGTTATAGTGAATTGAGTTTTGAAAAAAGTGTTTTTAAATACCAATTCTTAATTAGTAAGAATGAACATAATTAGATATAAAGAGTAAACTAAACAGTTGAATTTTGAATTTTTTTCTTTACTTTATGAATCATATTACGGATAGCTCGTGATTAACATTTCGTGAAATTTTTTTTGCAAGAATTCTAATTAGATATGATTTAATTTTTTATAATATATATTTTTAAGCTATTTAATTATTGAGATTTAATAAAAAATTTATAAGATTTTATTTTCCAATTACATTCTTAAGTAAATAACAATTAATTTTTCAATCATATCTAATTTGTGAGATGGATGAAAGGCGTTTCTAGTCCTAGGCAAAATGTAGCAGAAAGGGTGACACAAATATGAAAATGCAAGAGAAGATTCGGTCAGCCTTCCGGTGTTAAACACGTGTCACAGAGAGACGAAAGTAGTAGGACCCAGTAAAAGTAGGAAATCATTGGTTAGCTATCTCAAAAATTCATGAATCCTAAAAACCAAAGCATTTTGATTCCCTTCTCATTTGGGGTCTATTAGAGATTAAGAACAGGGGATTATCTAAAATTAACGTAGTGAATGTGACCTTCTCCGTTTTCATGGGTGTAGCTATCTGCATGCAAGTGTCCCGGTGACAAGAACAGATCATGTCCCTATTCCGATAACCTTATAATTCAACCAAAGACAAACTATAAAATCGATAGGTGCTGATGTAGTGGCTGTGGAACATACATTTATTTTCAAGAAGATATACATATTAAGCCTAACTGTGAGAAGTTTGAATAAGTGGTTTGAGATTTTTGAATTGCCTTTGGAAGGTAGTGATATTTGACATAGAAGTGAATATGTTATACAGAAAAGAAAATATAAACATGAAAAATGAGTTAAGAAATAATTGTGTAGCTTCTATTCACGATCTACTAAAAAGCGGAACAAAATTTTTTGTCCAGTTTTATGGTGTCTTATTGTATCTAGTAAATCTTAGTCATTTATTTATGTGGGTCTCGTATAGGCTCCACATAAATAAACGTAGAACCCGCATAAATAAATGACTGAGATTTACTGAACACAATAAGACACCAAAAAACTGGACAGAGGATCCGGACTCTTCAAAATTCACAAGCTGTCTCTTCTAACAATTACTACGGCCAAAGTCAAACGAAAGTTGAGTTCTTTGACAGCAAAACGTCATCACTTTTTTTGTGGCCAGGAGGGCACCACAGCCACAGGTTTGCGGCCGAATAGGTTTAAATAGGCTTTAAAACGTCATTGCCTTCCTATTAATTACTTGTGATACGTCAATACAACTACTAAGTGTGGACACTAATCCAAAAATAACGATGATTATTGAGAGTATCAACTTCGAATTTACCGACAATTAACAGGTCTTTGAAGAAACTTGTTGAACTGAACAATGATAATGCAGACCGTGGATTGAATCCTCGCATGGCAATTGGTTCGAGGCAGGGTAGACTAATAGGATTCACTTTGGTAGAACTGGTCCAGCTACGCTCTACAGTCCTTCGTGTTCACACAAATGCACTTCTTTTCCCCAACTTGGTTTGCTTTCCGATTGACTAAAACCGTTGAATATGGTTACCAGCTTTTGCATTTCCTGTAAGCTTCTGTTTTTGTCAAACTGATCTTTGATTTCTTGATAAGTTGTGCACTATATCAGATCTCATACATTTTATAGCATGTGAGGAAAGTAGACTATTAATACACAATAAGACCAGAAGAAAAGAGAAGACCTTCTCTCAAAATTTATTGGAGCAGAACCTCTTTTATCACAATCTTGATAATAAATGTCCTTGCATCATTCTCGATAAACACTAATTCTATTACTGTCTTATAGTATTGCAACATGAAACATAAATAGTCTCATCTCATCAATGCCTGTAAGCAATGAAATGATCGCAATCTTTGAAAATAAATAATAAAAGACTGAAAATTTAGATTTAACTAAAATTTGAGAAAGTAGTCATTTTCATGACAGAAAACTAAGAAGCAAAAGGCTTAATTAATTAATCAACTACAATGTCTTCGGATCAAGAAAGCCGTATGTGGAACTGGGGTTACGTGGCTGTTTCATGTTGGCGACAGCTAACATGAATCGAGAAAGGAGTGACACTTCCTAGCAGGAAAGTGATAGGTGATGAGATAGGGAAGATTGGAAATTAAGAAAAGGGTTGAAATTTGAGATACACGGCCATTTGTAGTTATTAAGACTCTGAACGGTAAATCTTCAGTATAATTGAGAGAGAGGTTGCTCTTTTTCACATTTTCTCCCTCTAAGAACAAGCAACACGTCGCCTTGATGATTACCAAGGGACGGCACCGAATCATTTTGACTTGGCTTTGTATCTTACCTTCATCTTCTCGCTATTTATACACGTATACGTCCGCATAAGGACCCTACGTCTCTCTCAAAACCTCTCCCTTCCAAAACAAATAACTTATAGATCCAACAACAAGCAAGCTCGACTTCTACAGAATTTACTAGCTAGCTAAAGCTTAATTATACATCATGGGGAGAGCACCTTGTTGCGACAAGAATGGGCTAAAGAAAGGGCCATGGGCCCCGGAGGAGGATCAGAAGCTGGTTGATTATATACAAAAGCAGGGCTACGGGAACTGGAGGACTCTGCCAAAGAATGCTGGTAAGCGTTTCATATTTCGATTGAGAATATGTTTTCTAATGCATGCATGGTTTCGTTATTGGTCCATTAGTGGAGTTTGTGTTAATGGCTATTCCTTCTTTTGGTTGTTCATAGGATTGCAAAGGTGTGGAAAGAGTTGTCGTCTTCGATGGACCAACTATTTGAGACCTGACATTAAGAGAGGTCGGTTTTCTTTTGAAGAGGAGGAAGCTATAATTCAGCTGCATAGCATCCTTGGAAACAAGTAAGTTAGCTCTTCGTATCTACACAAACTAATCAACAGATTCTTGGACATAGAGTTCAGACATAACGTTTTTTCTCTCAAATGTTACTGCAGGTGGTCTGCTATTGCTGCTCGCTTGCCAGGGAGGACGGATAATGAAATCAAGAATTACTGGAACACCCACATTAGGAAGAGGCTTCTTCGCATGGGGATTGATCCTGTGACTCATAGTCCTAGACTTGATCTTCTTGACCTCTCCTCAATCCTAAGTTCTTCTCTCTACAATTCGTCTCAGATGAACTTAGTTAACCCAGAGCTCCTAAGGCTGGCCACATCCCTCTTCTTATCTCAACGTCAAAACTGTAATTATAATATTGCTCAAAATGGTCAAGAAAACCAGCTACGAAACACCCAAGTCCATGACCAATATCAACAACTGATCCAAGCAGACCGATTTCAGAGTTCAGTTCAAGAAACGCCAAATTCCACTACATTGACCACTCCTTGTCTTCCATTTTCTAGTGAAGCACAACTCATGTACCCTAATGTGGTAGAGCCATACCTACCAGAGCATACCACCAACTTCAATTCTCAAAATTCCTTATTAAGTCATGATTGGGCAGGCAATGATGAGATGGGTTCAAATTTAGCCGAGGACTTGGTGACACTTCCATTTTATGGAAACTACTACGGATCTGATCAATCAACCATTTTGGACCCTACGTCTGACACGTCGACTTTCATTTCTAACAACAGCAACCAAAGTTTCAGTTTCGCTTCAGTATTGTCAACGCCTTCATCGAGCCCAACACCGTTGAACTCAAATTCAGCACAAATTAATGGCAACACAACCGAAGACGAAAGAGAAAGCCATTGCAGCAACATGTTTAAATTCGACTACCCATCTTATCTTGATATACCAGTAGTCTTATGTAATGTGGACAACGAATTCAACAAGTGATCAAGGACCTTCTTCTTTTTCCACGTTCTTGTCCAAATTTTCTGGGCTTTGAATATGGTGGTGTTTATATTAGACAATTTGTTTTCATTTCGTTTTTAACTACTTTTTTAGCAAGCAAGAGACTATGCATCCCTTGTTTTTCCTCTTTAATTGTCACATATATATATGTTCATTGGTTAGATTCTTCGTGTTTCCTGCGCTAGTTCTTCCATCTCCAAATATAATATATATTAGGTAACCCCATTACTAATCGTTCCTAGAATAGACTCAAACGAGTATAAAAACAAGAATCAAATTCAACAAGAGCCACTTTATGAGTTTGTCTATTACCTAATACTAAACTCATAAAGTGGTATAAACATACAGTTTATATCAAAAATATGACAAGAGTAGTGGTAGTTTGAGCAGGCTCACAAGAACTACAATCCTTTTACTATATAATTTATCCGTGTGGTGGTGGCTTCTCTAACTTGGCAAACACTTGTCTATAAGGGGAAAGAGGAAATCTAAAAGCCAACTCAAAATCATTGATTAGCTACTTTGTTGTAAAACGCAAGTAAAAGGCTAGCGGAACACGGGTTGGAAGCTAGCACACGTACTTACAAGTGTTATCATAAGAAAATTAAGATTAGACTTGTTATGTTTCGGAGATACCGACAGACGGTCAACTTCCGGCGGCCTTTCCGGCCAGTGCGGATGGGGCATGTGGGGGAGTACACGTGTAGTCCGTACTAATAAAGTCAAACTTTGCCTGGAGATTTGGGTAACGACAATGAAAAGAGGAGGAGGGTACGTGGTAGCGTCTTAGAGGTGACTTGGAAACATTGTAAGTGGGGACCAACAAAATGAGAGGGCCCCACTTTTGCCTTTAATGAAAATCATGGCGTGGCTCTTGTGCTGATGTTTTATATTATCTTCGTCATCCAGTCCTCTCCTCTCTGTGGTCTCTATCTAATACTCCATTCTTAATAAGTGTCTTTTTAAAAAAATTTTAATTATTCAAAATAAGTGTTGTTTGTGACTTTTTATGCATATTTATAATTTTACTTCCAAAATTACCCTTTA
>JANKOE010000002.1:55954677-55974007 GCA_026284465.1 Erythroxylum citrifolium | reverse complement strand
TCGTAGTCAATTCCTTGTCTTTGACGAAAACCTTTAGCCACAAGCCTTGCTTTATAGGTAATCACATTACCATCCATATCGGTTTTCTTTTTGAAAACCCATTTACACCCTATGGGTTTTATTCCTTCAGGTGCCTCAACCAAGGTCCATACTTGGTTTTCATACATGGAATCCATTTCTACTTTCATTGCACTAAGCTATTTCTCATACTCTGAACTCTTCAGAACCTCTTCATAGGTAGTAGGATCATTATCTTCTATGAGTAATACGTCATTCTGTTCAATAACAAAAAATCCATATTTTTCAGGAATAGAGCTTATCCTACGTAACCTACGAACTTCCTGTGTTGAAGAAGGTTGAACTGTTACTTCATCTGTATAAGTCACAGTCTTAGAGTCAGGCAATTGATCTGCATTTGTTCGAGTATCTTGAACTTCTTCAAGTTCAATTTACTCCACTGTCTTCTTTAAAAGAAACTCTTTCTCTAAAAAGACAACATGCTTTGAAAAAAACACTTTTTGTTCCTTAGCAAGGTAAAATTGATATCCCATTATTTCTTTAGGATATCCTATGAACAAACACTTGTCAGACTTCGCATCAAGTTTATCTGACTGTATCCGCTTCACAAAAGTCGGATAACCCCAAACTTTCAAATGAGAAAGATAGGGTTTTTTGTTATTCCACATCTCATATGAAGTAACGTCAGCTGTCTTTGATGGAACTTTGTTTAACAAATAAACAACTGTCTTGAGTGTATACCCCTAAAAGGATTTTGGTAAATTTTCAAAGCCCATCATCGACTGTACCATGTCTAACAAGGTTCGGTTTCTCCTTTTGGCCACACCATTGTGCTGTGGTGTGTAAGGTTGAGCCCATTGAGACAAAATCCCATTATCTCTGAGATAATCTCAAAATTCTTGGTCCAAGTATTCCCCACCTCAATCGGATCGTAATGTCTTGATACTTTTCCTAAGTTGGTTTTCTACTTCATTTCTGAATTGTTTGAACTTTTTAAATGCATTAAATTTGTATCTCATCAGATATAGATACCTATATCGAGAATAATCATCGATAAAGGTAATGAAGTATAGAATACCACTTTTGGCATGGATGGACATTGGACCACATACATCTGAATGTATTAGGTCTAATACTCCATTCGCTTATTCACCCTTTCCCTTAAAGGGTAACTTAGATGTCATCTTGACTAATAAATAAGATTCACACATGTCATATGATTCATAATCAAATGACCCTAAACTACCACTCTTGTGAAGATTAGCTATACGTCTCTCATTTATATGGCCAAGGCGACAATGCCATAAATAAGTTGATTTTAAATTATCTCGTTTATGTCTTTTCGTGTCATTGACATGCATAATTGGATGTAACATATCTAATAGGTAAATTCCATTACATAATGTACCAGTACTATAAAGCATTCCATTCAAACTAATAGAACAGCCATTGCCATTAAAATTCAAATGGAAACCAGCTTTAGATAAATAAGAAACAGATAATATGTTCTTTGTTAAACTAGGTACAAAATAACAATAATCCAATTTAATTACAAGCCCACTGGGGAGTGACAAAAAAATATGTGCCTATGGCTAATGTAGCAATTCTTGCTCCATTGCCTACGCACAGGTCCAATTCTCCCTTTATGAGTTGTCTACTGTCTTTGAGGCCCTGCATATCATTACATATGTGTGAGCCACAACTAATATCTAATACCCATATGTTATGATCAGAAACATTATTAAACTCAATGACAAAAATACCTGAAGGAGCCGGGGCATCTGATGCCTACTTCTTCTTCAAGGACTCCAGATAGACTTTACAGTTTCGCCTCCAATGGCCAGTCTTGACATAATGGACGCAAGTTCCTTTCGGCGCAGTTTCTTTGAGTTTGTTTTTTGGCTGCACTTCCTTTTGATTTCTTAACCCTTTTCTTCTTTAGGTTCTTTTTTCTTGAACTAGAAGAAGAAGAGTCCACCACTAGCACTGGCTTGCTATCCTTCTTGATAGCTTGCTCTGTTGTCTTGAGCAGACTGATCAACTCAGGGATTATCGTGGAGATTTGATTCATTTGATAGTTCAACACAAACTGTGAATAACTATTAGACAATCCAACTAGAATTAAGTCAACACTTAATTCATAATCTATAACAAAATCCAAGATGGCCAACCTCTCAATATAACCATTCATCTTCAGTGCATACTGCACTACAGATATCTCCAGAGTCATCTTAGTCGTGAAGAGCAACCTCAACTGAATCCATATGTACTATGATCAGAGATTTCCAAGTAATGACCAAGAGGTCGTGGGTATCATCTTCTGCTATCACAAAAGTGGTGAATCCTCTTTTGACTACTCAATTACCTTCAAATACCTCAAACTGTACCTAATCACCACCCTATGTGCGACCTCTACAAGGTAACAAGGAATGGAGTCAAAGCATAGAATCAGTATGCAAGATATTCTTAAGTATCTCAAGTCTAAGGATACTTGCACCATTGCTATGATGAGATTATCACTGACATCAGAACAGGACATCCATGTGATGATCTCATGGTAGGTCATCTAATGTACTTACTACCTTTAGTAAGCATCCACATCTCAACTCTAAACATCTCATGTTTACAGTTTCTAAGATCCACTACTTAATCACATCAAGGAATTTGGCATATGCTAGTCTATCCGGATTAACGATATCCAATCTCATTAATCCTATGACTAGGGATAATTTAGATACTGACATAATTGTACATGATAGGAATCTCAGTAGTATGATCATATCATGATTTCCTTCATGCTATGTCATATATCACAGACTTCATTAATTTGCTTATAGATCAACATCAATTCATAAATAATAAACTCCAAATTAATGAAATATGCCTTTCTTTATTATTGAAAATAAAGTTTGTACACATGACTTTGTACAAAACGCGCTAACAGGTAAAGAGGAACCTTTTTATAAGATCTTTCTTTTCCTTTGGTGAAAAGTATCTCTTTTACAAACTCTTCCTTAATAGTGAAGAAAAACTATAACTTTGATATCCAAAGAAAACTTGAATTGCTAACTTCCAAATGGATTCAACTTAAAGATATCCTTACTTTTCTCACTTTAATGTTCTAGGATTCAATCTCAATCTATAATGAATGCAAGTTTTTCAAACACTTAAGAAAATTTCGCAAATATGCTTTTGTATCAATAAAATTTCATAAAGATCCTGAAAGATAATCCAAGAATTTATAGCCAATAAGTTTCCAATGACTAGATTATGGAAACAAGAAGCTAGTTGACAAATGTCATTCTTCTAGTTAATGTCCATTCATTTTAGGTATCAATTAGTATAACCATTAACTAAACCTCCGACTTAGAAAACAACACATTTGATCCAAGTTACGTAAATTCTAAAAATAGGATTCACTTAGCCAATACAAATCCTTCAAGTAATCGATGATCCTTCAATCAATTAGTCAAACCCTTTGCCAAAGACTTAAGGCATAATGGCATCTATTATGTCCACTTTGTGAATATGATTTAGTTAGGAAATGCTAATCGTTTAACTAACCAAACCTATGGAGTACTAACTTTCAAAATATTCCAAGTTAGCTAACTTTCAAATATTCAAGTTTTTCCAAGTATCAAAAACACCCTTTTCTTAAATATAAACTTGACTTTAATTTAGTTCCAAAGTTCTCAAAATTTGTTTTACGAGTCAAGTGAATTTTCTTTAAAAATAAAAATTAAATTCTTTTTGATAAATGAAAAGCTACCTGAATTAAAATTGAGAATGTAATAATTTTTTGTATGGAGCACTTAAAACATAAAAATGATCAAGTGTGAGGGCCAAGAAGGATTACGTTGATTTTAAACATTAAATTGTCTTGAATCGAGGTCTATATGACTTTGTTCTATAATTGAAAGTTTTAAACTTCACAAATTGATTTCTTTTTTTTTGGATTTAATGGTCACTCATGCTTCACCTTGCTCCCTATTGTGTCTTTTGACTCAATTATATATCTCATATATAGATTTAAATAACCACAAATAGAGGCTAAATCTAAAGTATAACAAATTACTTGATGATTTATGTATTTCTTGAGCAATAAATATTTAACAATATTGACTAAAACATATATACAGGTGTTGCCATATCTTGATATAGTTTACTTAATTTGTTATTAAATTAAAAATTGAGGATGTACTAACATGGAAAAGCTATTGAAGGAGTAAAACAAAATGCAAAAGATATCAATCAAGAGGGAACTAATTAAGTGATTGACTTACGAGCGAACCTGTCATATCTCCAACAATAATTAATTAGCAGATCAAGAAAGATCACGACAAAGTTGCTTTCGTTTTAAGGGATCTCATTGTGATGAAGAGTAGAAAGGAGAAGAACTGCAAAAACAAAGAAAGTAGGGCTTTTCCACAAGTTATGATGATCGATGCTGGGAAATATATATATGAGAACTGGTTATTCCTAACATTTAAGAAATGATTTCTAGTCAATTTTGATGACAATGTTCCAGTAAGTTGAAAAAACATGATTGAGTGCAGCACTGGTGAAGTCAACCAGGAAAAAACTAAAATAGTTCAGTGTCAAACCTACGGAATTTGAGAGGAATTCATCAACGCTGCACTCAATGATGTTTTTCCCATCTGGAAACTGGAAAGCTTTATTTGATATATGGTTGTTGAGAACCACAAAGATCCATTTGCTTATATAGAGGCGATACACATTAGCACAGGTAGTGCTGTTTCTGATACAAATTCGCAATTTTAATATGTAGTACAGGCAATTCATTTTTATTTGTACTACCATGTTACGAGCTTCTTTTCTTTCGTTGGCAGGAAAGATGGTTTAGGGTTTAATATTCTAATATTGGCTGTAGGTGGAAATATAGAAAAGTGTACGGAAATTTTGCAAATGTGTACTACTTATTTGTACTAGAATAGTGTACTCCCGTAAAGCCTTCATGTCTCGTGACTTTTGGGTCTATCAAGATTTGGTCCATAACCAACTATGTTCTTGTTGAGAATGATGTTTACTGCCACATCACACTAGTCATTTTTTGTTACAATTAGAACGGTAAGTAGGTCAAATTTCAACTCATCACGTAGAAGGATTATTAATCATAAGCTTACAATAACATTACATCTCCGTACTGCTAATAAGTAAACTAGAAACAAAAATTAAAAGGTCCTTTAATAAGGTGTATTGAGGCTTAGGTAAAGGTATGGTAGAGATACTTAAAAAAGGTAACAATGTTGAAGGAAATTTATATAAACAAGATTAATTAAAACTTAGTACTTTATAGCATAGGTCTTTTAAACAATGAGTTCATTAGTTAACAATAATTCTTCTAGCTCTCCAATAAATATCACAATTTTTTCCTTTTTTGTTTCAATATGTTTACAACAAATAATTTCGAACTTTTGACTTCCAAGCAACTTTGGACTGAACATAAAATTATAATAATGAAGCAGTTAATAAGAGACACATTTAACAATTACTATGTACTAACAATCATAAAACTATCGGACCTTTTTTCTCTCTACAATTATTCAATATAACCAAAGTTTCAAGCAATCAAATAAATGAAATCCTTTAGGGTTCAAAAATAATAACATGTTTTTTTTTAAAAAAAGAGTAAAGGCTATCTGTGTAGTTATAACCAATTAAAAGGCTAAGTCTCAAAAGTGGTTAATTTTAAAGGATAAAAATAGGTTAGATGATAGTTAAAGAAAATTGATAAATGCACATTTGACTATAATTATGCAGTCATATTTAACATGTTTTGCTTATTATTCATAGTTTTGTTGTATATTTGGTACTTAATTACCTCTAAGTGATTTATAGGTTATAATTGCCTTCAGAGACTAAAAAGAGAAGAATTCAGATGAAACCATGGCATAAGGCAAATATCTGAAGCAACTAAGGATCTACATGCCCATGTATAGAGACGGTGTAAGTCTCTATAAACGTGTGAAGATTGAAGAAATTGATTTATAGTCGTGTGGACTTACACACCTGTGTATACTGAGATACGCGGCCATGTATGTTGCCCATGTAAATCTTTATGCTAGTGTAAAATTGTGAACTTAGGTGTTTCTGATAGCGTGTAAGTGATCATGTATATCTCAAAATTAATAGATCATTTTACCATAAAAGGGCAAAAATAGAGGAAAATTAAGGAGAATTGACTTTTGCAGTAAATTTAAGACATAAGAATCCTAGAGAAACGACGATTTTTGGTCAAGGGATAAAGAAAATACAAAGAATACATCAAGATATCCATTAAAATACAAAATCAAACCTCAAACTTGTAAGAAGATTTAATAGAAGAAAAAGGGATATTTATAATTATTATTTATTTATTTTCTGTTAGTTTTCCTTTATGTTTATCTTTGATTTCATTTTCTATGATTAGTAAATAAACATGATTAGTTTCTAGGTGTGATGAACCTAGTTTAGGATAACATTATGTTTTAATCTTTTTATTTAATGCAAATATAGTGATTGATTATTGCGATTTAATTATGTGTTTTACTCTTGTTCTAATATACCCGAAATATTAGTGTGTGATTTAATTTCATATGATTGAGATTGACAAATCTTTTTGTATGAATAAATCTACCATAATTGAAAGAAGTTGCATGCAAACCTAGAGATAAGTTGACATAAAACCTCTAGATTATGGTCAAACCTAATAATAGAGCTTATAATTGATAAAGCAATCATAAGGATTTTAACTAGAAAAAATTATGTTAATCAACTACTGGAATAGTTGTTAATAGTCTCAAGATAGTTATTAATATAAGATAAGAATTTTACGGTCCAATAATCAATAATATGATTACATGATAAAAAGTTAATAATAACTAAAGATTCTTAGGAGGATTCATCACCTAAACATTTTCTTAAGTTATTTTATTGGTTTAATTTGTTTAGTTTTCTTTCTTTTTGTAGACTTGGACTCTTGGTCAGTTTATGACCCGGAGTAATTCTAAGAACTTAATCGACATAGACCCAGAAATTGAAAGAACAGCACACAGAAATCCTCGTAGAACATAACTACGAGAGTTTGAGCTAGACCGTCAAATAGAAGAATTGGGAGGTCTAGTAGACACCGAAGAATCTCATAATATGGCTGACCAACCGAGGACCATGTTTGACTGCACTAGACCAGACTTGACTGGGCAAGATCACACCTTATACGATTAAGCTTTTAGGATAAAAGATCTTAAATTCTAGAATACTAAAACTCATAAGGCTTGATCACGCCTTATGTAACTTAGGTTAGGGTAGCGGTCATCTTAAATTCTAGAATACTAAAACTCATAAGGTGAGATCACGCCTTATGTGATTTAACTCCTTAAATTTCAGAATACTATCATTCATAAAGCAAGATCACGCCTTGTAAATGTTAGTAATCTATTTTATTTTAAAGAATTTGTAATTTTTAATAAATAATAAAAATGATGATATAAATAAATTAAAACAAACTTTTATATCTTTATAATAATAATAATAATACAAAATCAAAACATTAACTTTGTTTCATTTTTCAGGTTTTGTCCCCCCCACCTCTAGTCTATCGTCGCATTTGTCTCCCACGCATAAGCAGTTCCAAACGAGGCATCGTAAGCCAAGTTCTAAACAATCCCAGTAGAACATAGTCCCAACACTGTCTAAGCACTACCTCACAGTTCTAAGTTGCCATACACACTAAGCTTCAACATCGCATAGGTGAACCATATTATTCACTAGGCAATCCACAGCTACAACGCGTCAGTCACAAGCATCTCCAGCTCCCAATATTAACCAGACAAGTTATCCAACTCCATAATGAATTCACTAGGCAGTGTTCTCCATCCAGTAGATGTCCCACGGACCGTGCATCTTATCCACCCATCAGTTCACACATCTTTGTAAAGTTGTTTAATTCAATATCAATATTTCATTCATTTTTTAGTATTGGATTTTTCTAATTTTAACTTATTTATTATCTTGATTCATATTAAATGTTTTCATTTTAGTTGTTAATTAGTTGCTTAGAATGTGTCTATGAATAGTCTTTATTATTCACAATTGTCGTGGTTATGGGACACACAAATGGCATTAATAGGACATCAAAAAGAGCTAAATCTATGATGAATCCATTTGACACATCTTCATATCCACCTACACCATAATGCATTTTGTTCTAAATGTTGGAGTAGTCCACTTTGTGATTTATTTTATGTTGATTGATTTTGTGGAATGTGAGTATCTTATGCATTTATTGAGGACAATGTATGATTTAGGTGTGGGGGAGAGTTATGGTCGAATAAATCTTTATCTTTTTTTGTAACATTTGTGATTTATGATTGAACTTGCGAATACTATGATTCATATGACGATTATTCCTCGTGGCAGCCTTAAAATTTTATGATTATTGTTTAGAAATAATCCCTAGGGTAGCTTATCTTTTTGGTTTGAGTTATAATGCATAAGAGAGATGAGCAAGATTATTATTTTTCATTAAAATAATTTTATGATTGTTGTTTAGAAATAATCCCTAGGTTAGCTTATCTTTTTTGTTTGAGTTAAAATGCATAAGAGAGATGAGCAAGATTAGTATTTTTCATTAAATTAATTAAAGAATCTTATTGATTTTGTTGGATGAAAATGTGCAAGATTTGGTGTATTTTAACTTCTATGTAAGCTTTTGAGCCTAAGAGCAATACATCATATTTGTGCTCAAATACTTTTTTATGGTGTGATATCAAACATGACCCATTTATGCTACAATTTGCTTTTGAATACATTTCAAGACCACATTATTAGTGAATTTATGCATGGAGATGATAGGGGCATTTAGGATAATAATTTTTTACCTAAAAACTTACATTAATTTGTAATAGTTTTTGGAAAATTTCTATATAAAATGAAAGAAGATGAGAGGTTTATATAAGGATGATTGATGTGTTCTTAATGATAAGCATTAGTCTGGTAAAGGGGAACTTGATAAGATATGACTTGGTTATATTGATTAGACTTGTCTCTTTTGTTTTAGATTGATTTTGGTGATTAATTGGTTAAATTAATGTTTTTTTGTTTTAGAAGGTGAAAAGTGGAGATTGCATCAAATTAGAGTAGTATTTTTCAAAATCACAAATTTTAGAAACCAAAGTTGACATATTCGTGTAGTGGATAAAACAAGATCACGCCTAGTGCCAGATTCATCCCAAGAGTTTCAATTTAATTAAGAAACTTATTTCCAGTCCTATTATGTAGGGATATGGATTTGTTTAGATGGGGGATCTTAGCAAAGTAAGAGGAAGCTAGGTGGGGGCACTTTTCTCAATTTTCATTTTCTTTGTGTATTATCTTCATCTTTCATCTTTTCATCTATTTTTAGTGTTGGAACTAAAGCCACGAGTGGCTAATTATAAATATTTTTATTCAAAGGGATTTAAAACTCTAGTTGCAACCTTATGAGGTTTATTTTAATTCAATTATTTCTTATTTTATGTTCTTATATTTCATAAGTAATCAATATTGATTAATCTGAAAATTTAATTTGATGTTGATTATTCTATAGCTATCCATGAATTTAGTAATTTGTAATTTTTACGAAGGATTAGTACAACTAGCAAATATGTTACTTATGAATTTTTATTTTTAACTTATAAGAAACAAGATAATTAAATTGAATAGTTATAGCTATCTCAATTTTTTGATTTAGGGTTTAGTCTTTTTCACTAAGCTTATTGCTATTATTCAATTGATATGGAATGTTATCCCACCCAATTAATTAATGGTAAGTTTTGATTTAAATGATGAGTCTAAACCAATAATTTTAGGAAAATTTGAGACTTGTTATCGCTATCATAATAGGTTTCTGACTAACTATTTGAATTGCAAAATATATTCTTTCTAAATCAATTATCAAAGTTACAATTGGATGAGGCCTTCCCTTGAATTAGAGTTAATTAAAATTGAATTTCTCACTCTTTATATTCAGTTGATTTATTTTAGTTCATTAGTTAATTAGTTATAAATCCCCTCCTTATTTTGTAAAATGGAATTGAGAAATTAGCTTTTAGTTTTCTTAGGATTTGGCCTAGCTTCACAACTACTACTAGAGTTTAGTGAATCATAATTATTTTTTAAGGCTTCGATAATCCTATCTATACTTAAAATGTTTCACTTGATTAGGAAAATAGTAAAGTGAAAAGATATAGCATTAGATTGAGTTCCTATTAGATCTTTTCATTAAGACGTTGTCTCAAAGAGAAATGATTAATATATAGATGGTTATGGTATTAGATGCATATGTGATTGGCTTTAATGCAAGTTAATGATTTTTAATTTATGACCCATGCAGATAATCAGCTAGTTACAATTTTATGTATAACATTATTATTTTTAATTAATAAAGGTATTTTTATTTTATATATTTTATTAATTATATTTGATATTTTAATATTGAAGGTAAAATCTTTAGAATAATTATTGTACAATTAAAATTATGATAAAATCATAATTAAGAGATTCAATTTGTATTTATATATCATTCTTAAATTATTCTTAATTGTAGTTTCATCAAAACGGAGGTATTGATGGAACGGTAAAATTAACGCATGTTATGTTTCTTTCTTATAAAAAAAGTAGTTGATCTCATAAATAAAATATAGAGATACTTAAACACATATGTAGGTTCTTATTAGAGAATAAGATTACTGAACTAGAGGATCATAAATGGAATATTACTTATATTTATGGATTTTCTTATTATAATAATTGTATAATTGGTCCTTACAATTATAATTACCAAAATATCTAATTTGAGAATTATTATATTTTGATGCTAATATGACCTATTATATTTATGGTTAGTCAGTCAGTAGTGATTTAATGAATTCTCTTACCAAAGTAAATTGAGATTTAAAAAATTGCAATGAATTACTAATTAATAATAATGAACATGATTGAATTTAAAAGAGTAGACAATAATTTTATACTCTATGTCTAATTGGAATGGTAGAAGACGAAATTATTAAATTATATATTATAATCATGTATAGATACTTTGAGCCAAATAACTTTGACATTCATAATATTTGGGTAGTCATGACATAGTATTAGAAGTCAATTTTGATATATGATTATAAATTGTTTAGTTAAATAATTAAAGATAAATTAAATAGAGTTTTAATTTATTTAGTTCTAATTATGGAATAAAATTATAATTTATTATTATTATCAATATATTAAGAAGTTAATGAACCATGTATAAAAGAGCAGTTAAAAAGAGAAGATTAAATTTAAATTAAGTTGAACTTAATAAAATTTTAGAAATTTCAAGAATCAAATATTAAGAAGCTAATGGATCACATAAAAAGAAAAAAATTAATTTAAATTAAATTGAACTTAATAAAATTTTGAAAAATTTAATAATTAAATATAACATATTTAATTTTATTAAAGTTAAAATTAAACTTTGATTATAATTTTTTATTTTAATAAGACACAAACTCTTTAATTTTTTTATAAATAGGAAAAAAGCATAAAAAGCTAACACTTATTTTTTCCCTCTCAAATAGTTGAATTCATTTTGTCTACTCCGTGATTCAACTAGAAATTAGACACGAGGATAGTTTGTGTCTGATAGTTTGAAATTTTATTTTGTAAAAATATTAATCAAATACGATTTAATTACTTATCTGTGATTCAAAAATTTTAAATTATTCAATAAATAAGTTTTGATTGGAAAATTGTAAAAAAAAATTCCTAAATTTGATCATGGTTCGTTTTCTAACATTTTACTCAAAAGACCGAAAAGCCCAAACAACAAATGTGAATTGGAAATCATAATAATCCTGAAGTGCATGATTTCTAAGGACAGGACAAGACGTAATGTTTTACGAATTGAAAATTAATTTTTAACATTCTTCCTTCTCCCCCTGCAAGTTGATGACTTGATTCGCCTGCAAACCAGTTAACCAACCTTCAAATTTAGAATGCATTCTTTTTGCCTATGAGCCACAGCCAATCAAGAGCAACCCCTGCAAAAATTCCTCCTAATAAGAACAAAACAAGCAAATTTCCCAGCGCGTTTTGTTCAGGCCCCTGCAAAATTGAATGGATTATTCTCAGATATTGGAACCAAAGAAAAGGAATTCTGTGGACTAACCTTGTAGCCTTTGGGTGCTGCTGTGAAGACACAAACAGTGAGGTAACCATTTGTTAGTCCCAAAATGGATACAAGCATGATCATCCATCCCTCATCACCATACTTTGCTGTGAAATAGAAAGCGGGAACGAAAACAAATCGACTAAGTACTGCAATCATTATGCCCTTCCTGGATTTCATCTTTAAGCACTCAACAAGGGGAATGTATCTTGATATCAGGTCCCACACATTGTACATCGTGATCAAGACAAGGGCATACCTGCAACAACATGAGAGAGACCATAAGCATTTCAATGTGAACTAAGACGATCACATGTACCAAAAGATAGTTAAAAATCTATCAGAACTGATGTTATGTAGTGAATGAGGACTTGCCAAGCTCCCAGCTTGTGTTCCCCTGTGTTTTCGTACAAGAATCCGGGAAAAATTGAGAGTGTCAGGACATATATCAGAAATAGGTCAAGGGCATAATCTATATTTTGGAAGAAAAGCTGTTTACTGCTCAGTCGATCATGATGTTTGGCATCATTTTCAGCCTGCAAACCAAGGAAGAAGTTAGGTAGAAATAGCTGTTTTTCCAAACCAAAGTCCACAACGGAGCTCGAAAGAAAGTTCCAATACTGCTTGATTAGCAGATGTGTCGATGCCAGCAGCTGCAAGATCGGCTGAAACAGTCTTTGATCCTTCTGAGGCTGCCTTTGCTCGGTAGTACTTCACTATTGGCAGTTTAGGAAAGACAAATGCATACAACAGAACACACACGACCTCAAAGAATGTGGAGAGACCCAAAAATAATACTGCAAAGAATCATAAATCAGTTGAAGTTAGCAAATCAGAAGAAATAAGCATAAGTTGATACTCTGAATCCCAAAAGCTATTTCCAGGAAAAATGAATATGTTCATCAGTGAAAGAAACTACATACTGGTTCCCTTACGAAGGCCATTTTTGGAACTCTCAAAAACACCTTTTGTTAGCAGTCTCAGAGCAGAGGTCAAGGCTCCAGATGCAGCCAACCCAGCAAGGAAGGACTAAAGAGAAGACATAATCCAAATTTGTGTTAAGAGGAAAGTTCCGTCTGAGATCCAATTCAAAGTTGAATAAAATCCACCTGCATAAACTCAGGGCACATGAATGATAAGTCTCCAACCATTCCACCTTCCACAAAAGCATCTGCAATTCCAAAAACAGCGACAATACCACATATTCCAACAAAAGGTCCAACTCCTCCTTTCCCTGACGTTGCCAAGTCCAACTATCAAAATTTGGCGAGTACCCAAAATGTTGGAAGAATGACTGATTAATCAAATTGGAGATGAAGAATTAAATAGCTAAGTACCAAGTACAAAGTAGATCATTTAACAGCACTTACAACTAGGAGCATCAGAGTACTTGCAGAGAAGAGTATGTAACCAGCCATGTTTCGTTGTCTGGTATTGATCTTTGACTCATTGTACGCCAACAATGCAATTGTCCCAAGTGCAAATGGTTCATAGACAAGGGTAAGTACCCTTGAAGGATGATATTTCTTCAAACAAAAAGAAAAACAATTATCGAATCTAAGCTTTGTTGTTCAAGTTAATAATGAAAAAACTGGATTTGGATTTTTCTCAAACTCAAACCATGAGTTAGAGGATAGAGATTAACTTAAGAACAAAAGGGAAGACATATACATACTGGAAACAAGCTATAGTAGTAATCCTCTATTGTTAGCATACTGTTCCATGCAACAAGTGATCCGAATCCAAGAATCCAACAAACTACGACTGCTTTGAGCTTTCCCTAAAAGTAACGGAAGTTGTGTTCGAAGTGATGTTCATTATTACAATTAGGAAATTGTTTCACCGTCTTCCAAATAAACAAGTGAAAACAAAATTTGAGCGCAAACCTCAAGCCTTGGTGGAGCACCATTTCCATTTGCAGTAGTCATGGAAACCACCTAAGAAATTATTCAGAAACATCTATTCTTGTGAGATACAAATACATGCGCCACAAGAAAGCACATACACAAGAACTAATCCTGACATGATATGGAACTACTACTTAGCAGATAAAATTTAAGAAAAGAAGAGATATTACTTTTAGATGTTTTAGATGGAAATTGCAACATGTGCAAAACCCAGAAATTTATCAAGATAAACTGTGACATACAGTTACTAATGCTGTAGAAATGATTTCAAGGAAGCAAGATATAAATAGTATGTATGCACTTCTTTAGGGCATATAGTTGCTGAATGTAATTGTAACTTGGTAAGCAACAAAAGCAAATGACAATGCTAAACTGTGAAATATCAAGCGAAAACCTTTCAAGAACTGCTAACAAATACGTGGATTCTGAGGGAAAAAAGCAGCAAGGGATCCTAAACTTCTGAACAAAATCCAAATGTTGGCACTTAGGAAATATCACAGCTTTCCTTGTGATAGAGAGGCTGGATATGGCACATAAAAAGAGGGAAATAACAGATCATGAAAGAATCGTTTTAGGAGCTCCAGCTTGCTAAGATCTTATTAAAGTATGAACCTTTCTCAGTTAACTGATCGTATTAATGTTTGACTTGCATTGTTTATAATTTAATGTCTGCCAAAAAGGACAAAAAAGGCAAAAATAATCCTCAGATCTGCTCTTGATGAACAAGAAAATTCCTATAAATCGACCGAATCCTCTGATTGATACTGAAACAATCAATGATTCAATAAAACCTTTCAGCTAAGTCCAAGAATTCCTTGAGCAAGAATCATTGGATTATCTGTATTCAATCTTTTGATCAAAATAAACATAGACTAAAAGTTTGAAAAAAGAAAGACATTAATCTTTTAAATTAAATTTAGAAATATTCAGATTAAATCTTAGTTGTCAATATTCTTCTGATTCATCATTAGCTCGAAAGAAGTTTATAATATTCTAATGTTTTATAGGTGTGAGGAAGATCAGACGTGAAAAGGATTTGTGAATGTTGCTGAATTCAGTTTCAACTCAGGGTCATCGTTTTCAGGATAGCTTTCATGGTCGTCAGCTATTAAAGCTGATAATGGTGGAAGTCAATGTTTATGATTCTTGCTTTCTCTATCTCCAACTTTTGTTATCGAGCGAAGTGTTTCCTATTCTAGATAAGGCTTAGAGGAGTGAGCAAACTAATTTAATATCACAAGTTACAAAGTGAAATTTTATAACACAAGTTGGCATTACAGAAGAGCGATTGTATTATTTGATTGTTCAATCGACCTTGAACAGGTAACGAACATGTTACTCTACCTAGTCAGTGGTATCATATGATCGAGCAAAACTCGTAGAACCCAAATCCCTCCGTCTCTGGGCCTGGTTAACATACAACGTTAGAGAGGAGATTTTTTAGGGCTTTCTTCCTTTGTAACCTATATTGAAATGTGAACATGGACTTGTTAAGATAGAACCCACAGATCTTTGTAACAATATTTTTTTTGAAATAATTTCATATTGATTCTTCTCTTTCTAGCTTACAACTTTAACAAGGGAATTAATAACCACCTCTTATTAATCAACATCCACTAGTTATGCCACTGCCCACTACTTGCATAAGTGAAACTTTTTTTTTTTTTGTGAAAAGGAAAAGACAAGGGAGGCCTAACGCTTCAGAAAAGCAATAGAGAGAACATCATTTTGTAGAAACTGACGAAGTCCCGGCAGTGGGCTGTCTCACACCTGCCAACGCGGCGACGAAGAAGATCCATATTTTGCTAAGAAATCAGCACACTGGTTTCCTTCCCTGAAGGTGTGACAAATCGAACAATCCCAATCTCTATTCATCATGTACTTGATATCCTCAATAATAGCTAAATAAGGGTGTGAGTGAGAATACGAGACAGTAACTAAATGAATAGCTTCGAGAGAGTCTGACTGTATAATAACTTGCCAATAAACGTACTCATTCCTATGCCTTCATTCTTGGTTACCAACCATACCACTGTGACATCACCGTGTCCCAGCAAAGATACCTCATTTTCAATATCTTTGATCCAATTGACAAATTCTGTTGCAAGTCTTGACGCCCAAAGCCTGCAAAATAGGCATAAAGCTCTGCATGTCACCCCACTATACACACAAAACATGCCACTGGCTGAATAAGGCACCGAAGTTTTCAACGTTCATTGTTCCTAAAAAAAAAAAAATCACGCACACACCAGTTTGAATAATTTTCACCGACATAAAGAATATCCTAGCCACCTGCACAAAGCACTACTAAGTTGCTAAGCTTGACGTTCCATTGCTCACGGAACTTTTTAACAAAGAGTCCTCCTTACATGCTAAATGATGTTCGAAGAGTTGAATCCTCAAAATTCCTCAAAAGCAATCATATAGATCGTATGCCAAAAATTTTCAGTGGCTAAGGAGATATTCAAGCCAGAGGGTCAGCTGTGTTTTGAGTTTAATTTTCCCAGGACTAGTGACTACCTATGTTACATATAAAAACATGAATAGTGTCAGACTTGTCTGTAAAAGGATCAAGTGCCTCATAAAGCTGAAAATCTGGAGTGATCCAACGAAGTAGAACTGTTGAAGCGTAAGCACTTGATGTCAGGGGGAAAAAAAAAACTGAAATAGAAATGGAACTGCATGGCAGGCAGACCAGTCAGATAACAAGTACCCAATTCAGGCAAACACTTTCAAAGACGAACCAGTCTGGATATGGGTCATGCAATTTCAAGCAAGAGTATACAAGTAAAATTAACACTCAAAACCAAAACTTGTTGACCGCATTTACCATAGTTCTCATCCCAGCTAAACTGAGTTTTGTGGGCTCCATTCCCTATGTCATGCATGGAAGCATAAAGTTTATGGTTAGCTCTGTACAATCTGCAGCACAAATATTAACCTTTTCTATTTAAAGCATAAGGCAAGGAATATATCCATCATGCAATTTAAGCTTAAAAAGCTACCATGTTTCAACAGTATTACCTCTTCTGCTGCTGTGGATTATTAATTGGTGACAAGAATTCAGAAGCCACATATTGATCCAGATAAATACTGCGATATATAAAATGTCAAAGTCCAGTAGGACCACCAATTTTATGCTGTTGTAACACAAGGAGAAGTGGAACGAAGCATTAGATAACCAGAAAAATCCTCAACATGCATCCCACCATCGAGCATGGATCTCTGAACTTCACTTAGAACATTTGACTACAGAAGAACCATTTCAATACGAATCCTGTAAAACTTGTGTCAAATTTCTTAACACAACATACAGTTGGAACAGAAATTGTGTGCTAAACAGTAATAATGTAACTGTACTATTAGCCATTGGCTACTTATTATGCTAATCCTACCAGTTCATACCCCACAAAGGGAAGGAAAAAAAAAGGACCAGTAATCCTTTTCAGAAATCAAATGGATTCAGTCGATACATATGCAAGGAAGGTAATCGAAAAGGAAAAAGACGATAATCCAGGTTCAATGGATTCAGAAGTTACTTCCACTTTTTATCCAGCAATTTATCAGTTTGTGGTCAAATAGAGCCCAGGAGTACCTGCAGTCCGTAAGATGATAAAACGCATCTGAACTAGTTGTAAGTAACACCAAGTATGTATCAACCAGCCACAGGAGTAAGAAACAGTTATAACAGTCAAAAGATCCACCAGAATTATATAATAGTAACAGGAATGCTACCATTTATTACGAATAAAGGTCAAGATCAGCAAATTTTTCTAGAACCACCACAGCACAGATTGCATTAACTTGAAGGTGAAAAGACCATTCTTGCTCACGTCAAGATAATGTACATAAGCATTCAAAAATGCCTTGGGATTATATCTTGGAAGGCAGATTGGTGAGAATGATTCAGATGTCCCGAATAAGGGAGAATAAGAGTTAGGCCCACTTAAAGTTGACAGCAAAATAGAAGGAAATCCATGCCTCAAACTTGTTTAGGAACCTTGAGTTAACAGACCCTAGAGATATGTTAAGAAGTTGGTTGTCGAGCTAGCAACCAGAGAGAGAGATTCATAAATTTTGATATGATTATAGGTCCTTCAAGAATTGACAAGGACAAAAACTTAATAGGCATCTGACTGATAATTGAGACTGAGTTTGCTTATCTATGGTCTCAAGTGTTGCTGACAACTTACTCAGGTTCCAATTTCAAAATGTTCAGAAACTACTTCTCAGGAAAAAGGCTACCTATAAGAAGTGGTTATCAAATTTTAATTACCAAAACGATTCTGATGAGATAATAAAAATTGAAAGTAGGACCATGTCGTCTGGATGCAAGGAAGCTTCTTGAGCACCGACAAAACTAATAATCTAAGATCAAGCATCCAGTCATCATGTACTCACGCAATAAAAGATATTCGGCAGGAAAAATAACTGCAATAAGGAAGAAGCTTTTTCTAGAAATGTCAGCTACAACACGATAATTATAACCAAATCAAGGAAAGAAAAGAGGCTGATTATTTAATTTGTGTTTACACATTAATATTGCAAACAAGACTCCTGAATCTGCAACATCTTGCAAGACAGCACCTGCAGCTTGCCTTGTTGCATAAGCAAGGGGAAAACAAGTGTATGCAGTGGCGAAGCTAGGAATTTGTTTCGGGGGGAGGGGCAATGTATATATTTATTCAATCCACCATGGGCAACGACATTCTTTTAGGTGGACAACCTTTAGATGCATATATATCTTCTTTAATAAAATTTTTTTTTGAGGCCGTTACTGAGTGTATGCATGAAGAAATGCTGTGTATTCCTTACAAAAAATAAGTAAAGCATCGTCAGCAGGGGCGGATCCAGAAATTATTTTGAGTAGGGGCAAAATATTTAAAGTACTCTTATATTACTGAAAAATACAAACATTTGTATATTTGATAAACAAAAAACTACATCATTGTCTTGAGCTTCTTATATATAACCTATTACAATCGTTCTCTACGAGTCCTCATATTTTGATATCGCTGTAAAATTTTCTCATTGTCAATACTGTTGAAGATATCTTTCTCAATATATGTGATCAAACAGTCATTCATCCAAGAATATCCCATTCGATTTTGCAAGAGATTTTTCACTATCTTCATTGCAAAAAATGTTCTTTCCACCGATGCAGTAGCAATAGGCAAAATCAAAGCTAATCTCACAAGTAAAAACACCAAAGGGTACACAACAT
>JANKOE010000002.1:55908189-55918980 GCA_026284465.1 Erythroxylum citrifolium | reverse complement strand
TAATTAAGATAAAATCTAATTAATTAATTAATTAAAATAATTAATCAACATAAAATATTATTAATTAATTAAAATAAATAATTAATTAAAGTCTAATTAGTTAATTAAAATATAATTAATTACATAATTAATTAAAATATAATTAAATAAAAAATAACTAAATAAAATTAATTAATTAAAATGTTAATTAAAATATAATTAAAATTTTAAACATTTTTAACAAACCAACCACTATAAATGGTAATTACAATCATTTCTTCATCTTAACTAACCATCATAATTATAATGATTATATCCATTCTCATTCCTTACTATATTCATTCCTATTCATATTCTCATTCTCAGACTTTTAATTAAGATTCTACATTTGGATTTGTCTGGAAACCCAAATTTTAACTACATTTAAACAATATTTTATTTTTAAATAAATTTATATTGTAAAGTACGCATTGGACAGAGAATCCGAAATCCAATTGAGACAAATCAAGCTAATGGTTTGAAAAGTTTGTGCACAGCAATAAGGAATCCTATCTCGGTCCCTTAGTAGTTAGAATTTTTAGGCGTCAGATATAAAAGTAATTCGGCATATAATTTGTGGATGAGCACAAAAGAAAAATGTTTTCTTCTTCAACTTTGACGCTCCGGCAACCAGCAACCTTTTTCACTTGCAGCGCTCAAGCCAAGCCCGAACCTTCAAATTCAGATAATACCCTTTCCCTGCCCACAACCCAACCACACTCCGACTCTCAGCCTCGGAAACCCAAGGGCAGCGTTCAGCTGAACCGCTGGTTCAGGGCTCGCGCAATACGATCTGGCCGCAAGTTGGACCGTCCAGGCCACAGGTCCAACCTTAGCCCTCAAATTCAAGGGCTCAGAGACTTAGAAACCCAAACCAAAGACTCTGACCCGGTTACCGGAGATGATGAACCGGAAGACACGGGCGGTAAGTCCATATACATGGTTTCTGACGGCACTGGCTGGACTGCCGAGCACTCCGTTAACGCCGCATTGGGTCAGTTCGAACATTGTTTGGTCGACCGAGGTTGTCCTGTCAACACCCATCTGTTCTCTGGAGTAAGTGTAAATGAAACATCCTCAGTTCAATTTTTGTACCGTGAAAAAGAAAAGGAGACGATAATTTCTTTTTGGTTAATGAAAAGAAACGATCTTTTCTTTGTTGGGTAGGGAAAGAAATATCTGTTTTTTTGGTAGAGAAAGAAACGATCTTTTTTGCTATTTTACACTATGCATGGGAAGATGTGGCGAGTTCTAATTTTGTTCCCAATCATGCCTTAAATCATTAGATTGATGACGTTGAGAGGTTAATGGAGATCATAAAGCAAGCAGCGAAAGAAGGTGCGATTCTAGTCTATACTTTAGCTGATCCTTCCATGGCTGAATCTGCCAAGCAAGCTTGTAAGCTGTGGGGCATTCCATCTACTGATATATTGGGTCCAATAACAGAAGCAATTGCTTCTCATCTTGGTGTCTCACCTTCTGGTCTTCCACGTGGAGCTCCTGGCAGGTATTTTCCACTCTCTGATGAGTACTTTCGACGGATTGAGGCCATTGAATTTACTATCAAGCAAGATGACGGGGCTTTGCCACAAAACTTGAATAAAGCTGACATTGTCCTCGCTGGTGTTTCTCGTACTGGGAAAACACCACTGTCAATATATCTATCACAGAAAGGATACAAAGTGGCCAATGTACCTATTGTGATGGGCGTGGATTTGCCAAAGAGCCTCTTTGAGGTAGATCCAGAGAAGGTTTTTGGTTTAACCATTAATCCACTGGTTTTACAAACAATCAGGAAAGCGAGAGCTAAAAGTCTTGGATTTAGTGAAGAAGTAAGGAGCAATTACTCAGAGATGGATTATGTGAGACAAGAACTGGAATTTGCTGGCAGAACTTTTGCTCAAAATCCAGTTTGGCCTGTAATTGGTAACATTCTTGAATGATTTCTGCCTGTCTATAATACATCACCATTGGTTGCCAACTCTCGCTAAAATTTTTTGCATAGTGAAAAATGAATGGCAAACCGATGGTATCAACGGTTCTCACAGGTCAACTTACTAAGTTTGGTCCTCTTTGTTTTCTTTCCCATCGCAGAAGTGACAGGAAAAGCAATTGAGGAGACTGCGGCCGTAATATTGAGGCTTTATCATGACCGAAAGTACAGATGTTCGATGCCACGAATCTCAAAGCTTTACTAGAAATATGTAGTCCTACTCTCTGCACTGCTGGAATGAGATTTTAATACGGTACGGTACCTCTTGTATCTATCACCTGCAAGGAATGTACTTTTTCGCAATCAAGAAAAAAATTGGTTTTTTATTACTTCATTGCTAAAACTTCCTCGTCAACCAGATCATATACTGGTAGAAAGCAGCCACGATCTGCTTCAGTGGGAGTGGGACTGGAATTATTCTATTGTGTCAAAAATTGAAGTCCCTTTTTATTCTGGAGTTCTGTGCATAGGCTTACTGGGTTGATTTGATGAATCAAACATGGAACTAGTGAGCCCATACTAATAGTAGCCACAAGGATGATGTAATGCATTGTAATCAATTGAACCGATGCATCAAATGTTGATTGGGGAAGAATGTATATGCTTTCCTTTTGTGTTTCTCATTTACTTTGGTTGCTCCTACGTCATAGAGATGTAGGAAAGAGAGATCAAAAGCATTTAATACTTACAATCCAGCGCTATGGGAACAGTCCAATCAATTTTATATACATATAAAAGGTGGGAGGAGCCCATCTTTTCATAACGAAATGCGCCCTTGTCTTCATCTTAGGATTTTAGTAACCTTATGTAAATGGGTAATGCTTCACTGTATCAAAGCTTGGTAAGTTGTCAATGTTCTCGTCTCTGATCATTTCTCTGTGCATAAACCACGAAACTTTCATCAAAATAAGCCTATGTATCTTGCAATATATAGAATTTGCTGTCCTCTGATGTCTATTTTGTCCCACAAGCAGCACCATAGTACGAGTGGTAGTTGTTTTCTCTCGGGGTAAGACAACGTAGATTGTCACTGCCATCAATCAAGAACATCTTCACCTTTAGCTATCTTGCCAACTGAGAGCGTGAAGTATATGAGCAGCATTGTCCCTAAGCTTGATCTGTCACAAGAAAGAGAGCAGAAAAAAAAGGGTAGGTAAGTGCAGATGTGAAGATACTGGCATTATTAACAATTAAACCAATTGATGATCTTCACCACGGCTTTATCTAAGTCCAAAAGCAAATGATCGCGTGGATAATTAACATGGAAGGGATGCATGCTTAAAAAGTTGTATACTGACAAGGTGGCAAAGAATAAGAGAACCCTTTTGGGATCAAGGACCCATGATGGTGGAGGACGCTTGAAGCTGTTCCTCCGTGATGGGCATCTGCCCTCTGTTGTGTCATTCGTGTTGCTGGCTGTGATGGTGATCTGATGATGACTTTGTGAGTTGCTGGTATAATCCATGGTCCCTCCTGCGGCCTTTTCAGGCGTGCTGGCCCCTACTAACGTAGCTGCAGATTGATAATACCAAGTCGGAATTAAATTCCTTAGTTCAGTAGCTTCTCACTACTACCTATTTTCAACAAAAGGGGTACCAACAAAATGGACCGTACTCTGAAATATTTACTTAAAAACTAATCTAATTATGTCCACCCGAGTAAGAAATTTAGTTGCCTTATTCATAATGATTTCATTCCACAGTTTGGTAAGCTTTCACTTTCAGACTTGCAAGTGTTTTGGTCCCATCATGGCACTGACTACCGAAGGTTGAGTTTACCCCGTATTACAATTTAGCTGCCTTTCGCACAACACAGCATTATAATCAACTCCACTGAAGAAGTCAAAATATAATTAATCTTGTTGATGGTACTGACAATAATAGGTAGTAGCAGTCACAATAGATCAGAAGTGTCACCAAACGATTGGGAAGTTCCATTTTACATAAAATGGAGTAGCGGGAAATCGTGGATTTTTATGATAAACACAAAAGTGAACATCGAAAGGGTTTGAGAAGAAAAATTATTACCTCTCGGCGAAGAATTATCAACAATGGCTTCTTTATCATTGGATGATATAATCCGATTCATTTTCTTCTCGACGACTCGTGGTGATCCTTTTTTTGAAAGGCTTCTCTGCAACTGGTTCATTCATTACAAAAAAAGCACAATTAACAAACAAGCACTTGACATACTAATTTATCTACTCTTCCTCTCACACTAGAGTTTCTTCGGTTTAAAGAACGGATTGAGAGTGGAGAACATTAAAATGTTAAGTGTATCCCTTGTGCCATATATTTATGACTTGCAAGAGTCTAGAATAGAGATTCAAAGACTTACAATAATCCTTGAATTTGCATTGACGTCCTTGTTGCTGCAATCGGAGAAGCTTTCCATGTCAATAAGAAAGCTGTCAGATTTCTCCGCCGTGTGCAGCAATCCATTTGCATAATCCAAAACGGGGAACCTTGGAGTTCCCATATGCTTTTCTAATTGACCATCCTCAAAAGGAGAGGCCTGATCCAATATAAAGAACAAAAAAGAGAGGAAAAAGAGAGAAGTTGATAAATGAATAAATGGAACAGAGGAAAAGACAATGTAACTAATCCAGCAATTAATAAAACAACCACATAGTAATAACTAACTGGACAGAAGAAACAAACCCAGAACTCAATGTGCCGTTTCATACAAAAAAAATCTCATCCTTTACTAGAAAACAAGATTTGTTAAACAAAACCCACAAAGCAGAAAACGGATTCTCATTTACCAACTTCGTTTTATCCGCAATTTCCATAGAAAACGGAAGGAGGAACTAGACTCTGAAGCGTCACCAAATGGCGTATCCAATAAGGCAATGACTAGCCACCGTCTGACTGGAACAAAATAAGGAGGCCCCTTGTAAGTCAAAGCTTTAATAGCCCATTACAACAGAGTGAAAAAGGAAAATATCAACCCTCAAAACTAACAGACTTGGTCGTTCTTATTCATCAGTCTATATGGAAAAAAGAAAACGGAGAAAAGAAAAGCACAAACCTTTGAACAGAATCGAGATAGGCTAGAGTTAGTTTTGAATCTTCACTAACAAGGCAGAAAAGGAAAAGTATATGCGTAGTGACATGATAAGTTGAAGACGAACGAACTGACTCTAACTACTATTCGTTGTCTCGTAGATAAAGGCTAGACCTTTTATTTTCCTATTTTCCTCTGGGAGCTCAGAGAATCGGATGAACAGAGTCAACGTGCGTAGCACAGAAAAACAAAGAACAAAGGAATTGTCAAAGCAAGCAAGCCTCTCCCTGGATTTTACCGGTATCATTTATTTTTGTAATCATTCGGTAAAACTTTAAGAGGGTAAAGTTCATATCACACGTCAGTATGTAAATAGAGGAAATTCTATACACGTGACATCAAAGGAATCGTCTCCTTTAATCAGGTTAAAATTAATATTTTTTATTAGGCCAACTTTATTGATGCTGTGAGAATTAATTATAATTTGTATAAATAATACGAAGAATATAGTTGTTTTGCTTTTCATTTATATTTGAATAAAGTATTTGACCTTTGAGTTATCTCTTGAAAATTTCAACCTGATATGTATAAAAATTATTAAAACAACATAAGTAAAGTCTCAACGTGCAAAACTCCACACGGGTCAATAAATTTGAATGTTTGTAAAAACTTGTATTCAAATCAACAAAATAGGAGTTGAACAAGTAGTTTAAAAGTAATATCTACAAATAACTCAGTAATTCATAATTTCATTAACATTCCCAACAATCAAACATTCCATAATAAATATGCTAGAAGTAACAAACGAAATAAGAACTAGATGAAGCAAGCTCATCCTCATTTTTTACCCAAATCTTGAAAATCTGAAGTTGATGTGCTCTTTGCCAAATTGGAGTGGAAATCTTGATTCTCTACCTCTCTCTAGGCTTTAAATATGTTTTTTTAGCTTAAAGAGACAAGTTCTCACGACACTCCCTTTGGCTTTAGGGATTTATGCCTTTATATAGTTACAAAAACCTTTAAAAATAAGTAAAACCAACGTTTTTGTTCAGGCTAAGGATCCCACATTTCACTCCAATATCACAATGAATCCACTCCAATTCAGTCATCATTAAGTTCTATTAACATATATCACAAGAGATCAGTCTTTCACTTATTTGATTAGCCCAATTGCCTCCTCAATTATCAAGTCTACTTTTCCTTACAGCAAGTACAACAATAATTTGGTTATAAAACTATCTTTATGAAGGGTAAAAGTTTGGATTTTGGTGTGGTAATTGAACACAAACGTAAGCAAAACACAGAGATGTAAGGGTGTGGGTGTTTCGGTGGTGAGAGGAAAGGAGAAGAAAGCATGTAGCAGAAACTTCAGGAAAGATGAGTGACTCTACATTTGCTTAAGCCTTTTGGTGCAAGTTGTCCTTGTTTTAAACTGACACATGCCATCCAAGGTGATAAGCTACATGTCCTCTTATGTGGCTGCCAAATGTCACCAAATCCTAGGTCATTTGTTACTTAATCACTACTTCCATTAGTCACTTAATTTTCTATGCCAAATGTCACTCATTTTATAGGCTTAGTCATCCTAATTTTCTATATGTCAACTTGTCTTACCACTTGGCATTTTTCCTAGACTAAATGTACATTTTAGTTCACCAATCTCCCTATTGTAATAATTAACTCCAAATTACTAATTATAATTCATCAAACTAAAATTTAAGAAATAAATAATACACAATTATATCATAATTATTTTAAACCTTTCACACCCTAGAACATGTCAATTGAGTGCATAGACTATGTTTGCAATGTTTTCTAAATCAATATTCATGTGTGTATATGCTCATGTTATGCTTGTAAATGAAATGCACCTCATAAATTCTAAAATGGTATGACTCAAAAGTCTAACATTCTAACCCTCAGTAAGTTTTAGAAACTGACTATTATAACTTGGCCACTCGTTTGCAGATGATAAGGGGGTGCCCCTCTATGATGAACATTATATCTCCTCAAAAGAGCCTCAAAGGGTGGGTTTGTTACAAAAGTGACTCCCTCCATCACTTATGATAGCTCTAGGCACCCCAAATATAGTAAAGATCTTCTTGATGAACCGTTGCACCACCTTGCCATCATTTGTTGGAGTAGCTATTGCTTCGACCCACCTAACTCCAACTAATGTATAAGAGTTACCTAGGGAAGATGGGAATGATCCCATGAAATCTAAGCCCCATACATCAAATATCTCCACCTCTATGATTTTTTAAAGTGGCATCTCATCTCTCATCGAAATATTATGTTGGGATCCGATCTCGGAATCGGACCCCAACCAGAAAAGCGGAAAACGGAATCGAAATAGAAGACGAAAATGAAATGCAAAATCGAATACAAACGAATCAAATCGGAAAAACGGCAACGGATACGAAAGACAAAGTGCGGAAGCAAAATCAAAAGCAAACGCATGCGGAACGAAATCGAAAACAAAGCGGGAACGAAGACGAAAGAACGGAACATGAGGCGAAAGTCAAAGTATGCAAACGAAAGGACAAAGCGAAAGCATCGAATCCAAGCCTTGACTTTCTTTTATCCGATCTCTTGCTCGATACTTAGAGATAGGGATGAAAGGGGGGGTGAGCTTAACATCTCGTGGATAACATGTTTATAAATTGGAACATAAGCAAAAATCATTTTTTAAACTTTTTCCATTTTATAAAAATCTCACAGTAGGAAAACCATCGAAAGCTTATTTTTCAAACTTTTCAAATCATTCATAAGCAATTTCAAATAATTTCATGATAGAAAATACGCAATTTATCATTTCTCAAAAACTTCAAATTCTTCACAAATCATGAACAAATTTAAAACATGAATGCATCACATAATAAAATGCATCACATTATCAACCAAATCAAAACACATAAACACATCAAATTGGTTTAGGTCGGTCTAAAACGGAACGTACTGCACATTTCCGCATAGCGGTCCTGTGCAGGCGTGAACAGAACGTACTACACTTTCCCGCATAGGGGTCCAGTGTAACCGTGAACTTATGGAAGTTCGTAATCGGAGCTTCAGTGTCACTAACGGGTAGGCGGGCGAAGCCTATAGAAAACGAGACCAGTGCACTGACTCAACTTATGGGACCTAACCAAACCCACATAACACATATCAACTTGAAATTCGTATTGCCCGAAGGCACATTTCAAAAAAACTTACTTTTTCATATCGTGTCATACTAGACACATTAACATTCACAATTGCACATAATTTCATATAGCAATTATTCAGACATTCAAATCTAAGGGTTTCACAAATATCAAAGTCAAAGAATGCATCAATTTTTCATAATTAGCAAATCATACAAACAAAAGAATGTAACAATTCTATCGATTTTATCAAATCATCCCAAACAATTTTTGCAATTTATCCAAATCATTCGAAAACGATCAATTTAACCATTGTAACAATTTTTCAAAAACATTCGGAAACAATAAAGTTCGAAAACCCTTTCTTTCACTTTCTTGATTTTTCAAAAATCAATACATAGCTTATAATTCAAATTATAAACATATTACCCACCTCAAATCCATGCTAGAATCTTGTCCAATGCTTCAATTTCTCCAAAGCTCTTCCTTAATTTTCCCTAATTTATAACATAAACCCTAATTAATAGTCAACCAAAATTAAACATCACCCAAGGCATAATCACCAAAATTAAGCTTAGAATTCACAAACCCATACTAATCTTAAGTCAAATAAACCAAATTCTCATCAAAAGTTAACAAGGTAATAATTTCTCTTACCTTATTCCCTCTCCATTTTCGGAAATTTCCAAGCTCCATAGGAAACTTTCACCTTCTTCCACGTTTTTCCTCTTGAATCTACGAAAAAATCATGCTTGAAGCCCATAAAATCGAAATCCCTAAGCTTTCTCTCTCTTCTTTCTTCATCTCCACCGAAAATGCTTCACCCTCTCTTCTCTTCTTTTATTTTCGTTTCTTTCTTTCCCAAATGTCGTGCTTCACTCTTTAAAAACGACAGCCTCCCCTCCTACCCCTTTAATGAATGATAAATGACCAAAAAGCCCTTACTTCTAAGCCTACTAACTTAAATCCTTAAGTAAACTTCCAAAATTGCCCTTAAAATGCTTTTTAATACAAGCTTACTTTAGGACATTATTCTAACCATCAAATTGAAGGAATTTGCTAAAACTTCCTTCTAGAGAAATGTTCCTTATTGTCTCAATTTCATAATGACATCAAAATTATTTAATTTGGTGCACTACACCAAAAGTTATACTCCAAACATTTCGGACTTGTCTTAAGCTAAAACATTTTCCAGCACTTTATTTCCATCCAAAAATTGGCAGTCTTAAAGACTAAATTGAAACTCACTTCCTTCAGAACATTTGTAGCCTTATTTCTCTAGTTTAATCCAAATCAAGAATCACCTCATTTGGATGACTAGAGCAGGAATTATGTCCAAAATACTTTCAGATCTTACTAATCCAAGACTGAACACTAAACCCGACTTAGATTCAGAAATTGAAAGTCTTAAGGGCTAAATTGAAATTCAATTCCTTCATATGACTTGTAGCCCCATGTCTCTAGTTTATTTTGCCTCAAGAATCAATTCGATCGGATCTCCACAGATCAAGAATTTCTCAAAAGACTGAACCATATTCAGAAAATTATCTAACTCACTTTGATTAAATCAATCACCCTCAATTTAATCTCAAAAATTCATAAATTTTCCATGAGGATGTAGATAATTGTCTTAGGAATCCAACGCTTCGAAAACCAAGTCAATCGGATGTCTGATGAAAGAGATATAAGCAAAAGAGTGGAAAAAAATTCAAATGAAACAAAATTGGAGCCGCAATGTAGCAGGCGGCTCGCGGTCGCGAGCCGAGGAAAAACTGAGCCGGCTCGTGATCACAAGCCGAAGAAAACAGAAGACTCACAACTGTGACGGCTCCCGAGTGCGAGCCTCCGAGGAAAAGGGCCATCTCGCGATCGCGAAATGGCTCAAACTTCGATTTCCTTTTCTTTTTTTTAACTCTAAACTTAAAAAATTCATAACTCTTAATCCCGAACTCCAAATTTAACAAATTTGGTATCTATAAAAAGCTTAAGGGAAGCTCTACAACTTCCCTGAAGAACTCAAAATCGAAATCAGTCTCTAAAATGTTCAAAATTTCCAATCAAAGTCACTGCCCCATTCAATGTCTCCCTAAATAATCACACAACTTCCAAAAAACATATCTTTCAACTCCAAGGTCCAAACATGTCATATTTTATATCAATGTAAAGATCAAAATGGATCTTACAATTCTCATGAAGGACAGAGAAATCAATTTAGCCTCTAAGGGGAGTCAAATTTTTAATAAAAAATTCAGCCACAATAGTGGTCATCCTATACCACATTCAAACTTCAAAATTCCATATCTTCAAAATCTCACATCCAAAAATAACTTATTACACATCATTTTAAAGCTATTTAAATTCTGCATAACTTCCAAATAGATCATTTACTCCAATTCAAACCACATCAGTCCGGCGATTGGCCTCAAAACACTGCACACACAAATCTATACTTAATAACATTTTTCCAAAACAACGCCAAATACACTTAACTTCGAAAACTCATAACGTTTGATCCCGATATCGAAAAATATCAAACTTTATGGCGACAGAAAAGTTTCAACGTAAGCTACAATTCTCATGAAGATCATTTTCTCAAATTATGCCTAAATCAAAAAGTCAACTCTCTATGAC
>JANKOE010000002.1:55796897-55813547 GCA_026284465.1 Erythroxylum citrifolium | reverse complement strand
GGTATGATAGGTCCTAATCGGAGTTAGGAATAAAAAGTTATGAGGGTCGGAATTTGGCATTTTACTATTCATTTGGTAAAAAGGTTACTATTCATTTGGTCATGTTGCAATTTCGCTTATAACTTTTGCAATTGACCTCTGATTTACCCGAAATTCGAATGTGACTGAGTTTGAATAAGGAGCATGAGAATAGATTAGTACGAAAATGGATTTAAGATGAATAAGATGAAAAAAAATTTATCGGGATTTTCGGAGTAGTCTAAGGTTTCCATCGCGGATTCGGGTTCCAAATTGATTTTCCGTATAAGTAGTTGGATTTCGGAAACGGGATCCAACATATGTGGTATCCAACGCTATCAGTTTGAGAGAATCTGTATGAGTAGTTGGGTTCCGAATACGGGATCCAACAAAGGAGCTCATACCGAGGGTTGTTGAAGTTAAGGGAGTGTACACCTTTTTTTGAGGTAAGTTGGGGAAACCATATTTCTCAAATAGGATTAGAACATCTTAAGACATGCATGATGACTTGTATGTGAATTTTGAACCTAGGTAATGCTTAGTATAATTGATCCTCAAATAGATGCTAGTATATTTGTGTATTTAATAAATGACATTATTTTGAATAACTCTTTGCACTTGGAGTGCAACCGATGTTTTCATTACGTATTTTGAGAAATGATATTGTGTTCAACAAACCTGCAATTGAAGTGCAAAGGACAACGTTTTATTTTTCTGAAACTACATTTTTGAACAACTTTGTACTTGGAGTGCAAAAGATGACTTTTATTGCATGAAATAATGTTTTGGAACTTTCATATACATAACTGAGTCATATATGCTCTGTGTACGTTTTCTCTTTTGGCTTAGAGCTATGGCAAGGTTCCATTTTATCGGTTGGACCGATAAATAAAGGCATGGTGACTTACTTGATTTTTGTACTTTATATTTGTATATGATTTTTATGATTAGTGAGGTAACAATTGGCCAATCGTGTGCTAGGCACAACAGATTAAACGACCCTCGTATCCTTGACGTTGGTATATAAAAGTCAAGTCCTCGTGTCGACACTTTTCTATGGGACTTGCTAGTGATTTCACACCTAGGGTTTGGACACCAACGAGGTCATCACCTAGGATCATGACGCTCTTATCGACTATAGTCCGGACTCACCACAGATGAAACTATAGCCAACACCGGAAATCGGTAGGTGTGCGCACTAGTTTGGCTGACTAGTGGTGACAGACATAATTAGTTTGGCTTATTCTGAGATTTGTTTCTAATGAGATTTTATTTATACATGTGATGCTTTTATGCTTTTATGTACTAAAACTGGAACCTATGTTCATTGGATGAGTTATTAATAGGCTAGCTAGGACTGTGTGGATCCTAACCAGTATATGTTGAGTCATAGGTTAGGCCTATGCATTTCTATGTGATGTATATTCACTTTATAGGTTATCTATATCGTCTTTGTGTGTATCGAGTTCTATTTACGATATATGTTTTTTTGGCTCATTGAGTACATAGTGTACTCAACCCCTCCGCTTTCCAACTATGCAGATTAATTTAGTGAGCTTGAAGCTCTATGTGGATTGTGTAGTTTTTGACATTTTCAGGGCATTACTATAAGCGGGTAGTCTCTGTTTTGTACTTTTATTGTATAGTTGCTCATGAACTGTTTTTATTAGATTGGTTATGTTGATATGCTTTATGACTTTATAGATTAACTCCTGACTGTCTTGTAGTTTGTAAAAGACCTTATGTATGAACTTGTGGTACTATTGTTGAGATTGTTTTTGAGTGGACTTAAAAGTCCAGAAGTTGTGGTAGAATTTTAATGTGAATATAGAAGTGCGTTTAAAATTGTTTACAGATGTTCGATTGAGTTTTGGGATTTTTAAAATACAGCCGTTGTGCTGCCTAATTTTTTTTTAAAAAAGGAGAGATATTCAGTTAGCCTTGCATAGTCAGATTAAGGATACAGTGAATGTCTTTAGCCTTGGTATGCGGCGGTTGTCATATGCCCGATGTGGTATCCGATCGTGACATATGTGCTCAATACATAATACTGGGTACACCATAAGAAAAATGGTGTATTAGAAAGGTGTAATCAAACCTTAATGAACATGGTTAGAAGTATTTTAAGCAATGCATCTTTACCTTTATCATTATGGACATATTCCTTAAAAACTACCATGTATTTGTTAAATAGGGTTCCTTGTAAGGAAGTTCTAAAGACACCTTTTGAACTGTGAATTGGTAGGAAACCTAGTTTAAGGCACCTCCATATCTGGGGTTGCTATGAAGAATTATTTATAATCCACGAGAAAAGAAACTGGATGCCCGAACAATCAGTGGATATTTCATTGGTTATCCAAAAAAATCTAAAGGGTATAGATTTCAGTCCTAACTATAGTACAAGAATTGTTGAAACTGGAAATGCTAGGTTTATTGAGAATGGTGAAGTTAGTGGGAGTGACGTTTTATAAAATGTGGAAATTAAAGAAGTTAGAATATAAGTCCCTTTGACTTGTGTGCCTAGTACTCAAATTGTTGCACCGCATAACAATCATGAAGAGCAACAAATACATGCTCCTAACATTCAACTTGAACATGTAATAGAAGAACCGCATGAAATAGCATTAAGACGATCCCCAAGAGAAAGCATATTTGCTATTTCGTATGATTATGTGGCTTATCTTCAAAAGTTGGAAGATGATTTAGGAATTAATGGTGATATAGTTTCATTTTCACAAGCAATTAATAGTGCTAATGCTAAAAAATGGTTAGATGCAATGAAAGATGAGCTTAAATCCATGGAACATAATGGTGTTTGGGACCTTGTAGAATTGCCTGAAAGGTGAAAGAGAGTTGGGTGTAAATGGGTTTTAAAGATGAAGTATGACTCTCTTGGCAACCTTGAACGTTACAAGGCTAGACTTGTTGCTAAGGATTTTACTAAAAAAGATGGCATTCACTATAAGGAAATGTTTTCGTCAGTTTCCAAGAAACATTCGTTAGGAATTATCATGTCACTAGTGGTTCATCACAATTTAGAGCTACATCAGATGGGTGTGAAAACTTACTTTCTAAATGGGAATTTAGAGGAAAATGTATACATGGATCAACCAATGGGTTTTTCAATTGAAGGGAAAGGACACATAGTGGGTAGACTGAAATAGTTAATATATGAACTCAAGCAAGCTTCCCGCCAATGGTATCTTAAGTTTAATGATACTGTTGTTTCCTTTGGTTTTAAAGAAAACATTACTGATTGGTGTATATATCTGAAGGTCATTGGGAGTAAGTTTATCTTTTTAATTCTATGTGTTGATTAAATCTTGCTCATAACTAATAATCTTAGTCTAGACTAAGAAGTTTCTTTCTAGCAATTTTGAAGTGAAAGATATGGGAGAGGTAAACTATGTGATCATAATAGAAATATTTCGGAATAGATTACAAGGATTATTAGGTTTGTCTCAGAAAGAATGTATTAATAAAGTTTTGGAGAGATTCTGAATGGATAAATGTTCAGCGTCTCCAATTCCAATTTAGAAAGGACATAAATTTAGTCTCATGCAATGTCCAAAGAATGATATGGAATGGAAACAGATGAAATGAATTCATTATGCATCTATTGTTGGGAGTTTGATGTATGCTTAAACATGTACAAGGCCGAGGTAGTTAGTATGCCTGGTAGATACCAAAGTAACCTAGGATTGGAACATTGGAAAGCTGCAAAGAAAGTCTTAAGATATTTTCATTGAACAAAAGATCACATGCTTACTTATAGGAGGTCCAATCATCTTGAAATAATTGGATATTCAAATTCAAATTTTGCTAGTTGTGTAGGTACTAGAAAATCTACATTTGACCACGTATATCTTTTAGTCGGAGGAGCAATATTATGGAAGAGTGCGAAGCAATCAATAATTCTTGCATCCACCATGAAAGCTAAATTTGTGGCATGCTTTGAGGCCATAGTTTAGGCTAAGTGGTTGCAAAACTTTATTTCAGGGGTTGGAATAGTTGATAGTATTGTTAGGCTGCTAAAAATTTATTGTGATAATTCCGCAACATTTTTCTTTTCTAAAAATGACAAGTATTCTAAAGGTGCTAAACATATGTAATTGAAATACTTTGCCATTAAAGAAGAAGCTCAGAAATGTAGAGAGTCAATTGAGTACATTAGCACTAATCTTATGATTGCTGACCCTTTGACTAAGGGATCACTGCCTAAAATATTTATGGGGCATATTGACATTATGAGTATTATTGCTGAGCGGGCATTAATGCATATTAATGTAATTGACATTCTGAGCTCATTATTGAATTTGTTTTTGATTTACCTATTTTTTTTCCGAATGTGTATCTTGAATTGAATGGAATGATGATAACAATTTTGTCTTGAGTAGACATTATTTTTTGATCAATTATGTGTTTCCCATTTATTGATCATTTTATGGGGAAGACTAACTTTGTAGTGCATGGAAGGAAATATGTTGCTTAAATCACATACAACCGTCATGACTCACGTTAGCTCTAATTCTTGATTATAGTGAATGATCTATACAACGCGCATTAAATTTAAATGACTTATAAAGATGACAATGTTATATGAGTCAAGTAGGAGAATGTTAGATTATTAATGTCTCATGTAATAAATGTTTATAAAGCTTAATAGCGACATGATGGGCGTAGTGTTAAGAAGGTGGTTTTCTCAAAAACCACTTATAAACGTCGCCTCTTTTGGTCCTACTCTTGCCTATTAAGAAGTTGCTTCTGCAGATAACTATCAAATAAGGAGAAAATATAGAAGTGTTAAAGAGAGGAGAAAGAATAGAATCACTAAAGAGAATCAACATCACTAAATTTTATGGATCAAGGTACATATAAAGTAATTTTGTGGATCAAGGTACGATTACTTTATATGTGAGAGTTATGTATATTTAAGATTCTGCGTAATCGTATAATGAAGTGAAAGATTACAATACTTGGTTTTAAATGAGAGCGCCACTTACTGCTTATTAATATACGACTCCTTAGAAGGGGCGGCCGTAGTCGATTTAATGTACACATCTTACAATGTGGGCTTACCAGACATTCATTTAACAGATTTTTCATTCATTTACTCTTCTTTCATAATCTAACACGAAGACCATGTTTAAAGATCATTATGTACTTTAGATCATTTTATAACTCAAGAAGTATCCTACCCTGATTTGAATCCTCTTATAAACTTAAGCATGTATCATGTTACATTAATTTCTTCTTATTTAAAGTAAACATTTAGAATTTTATTGATCTACGTTTTGAAATATCATCAAATATTATAACATTTACATAATTTTAAATAAATTATTAAATTAACATTGAAAATTTTATTTCTTAATTTTTGTGATATTATTGGTAAGTATTTTTATATTTTAACTACAAAATTGGTGAATTAACCTCAAACATGTAGAGGATACCCAATTCGTTTAATTCTACAGCAGGCAGCAGCTTTTGCTAGGCCTACCGTTCGGTTCTTTTATTTTAGGCCGCAACTCTGAACTGGCCTTTTAACTTCTGTCTTGCTTAATAGCAAGAATACACCAGTCCGATGCCGGAAATACTTCAATATTTTAACCAGAAGTTTAATAGACATTGAATTGTTGAACATATCCGCGTATGAGTTCTTGCAGCAATTGGCACAATGGAGGATAACATATCGTGTATAAAAATATAGTCTGCAAGTTGATGATATAGAAAATAAACCGCCCATCAGCTTCTAAATTCACTTCATCTCATGATATGCTGGGATGCTTAACTGTGATATAATTTGAACTCCAAGTGGCACCAGCTAGGAAGAAGTGGTATGTCAACTGTCCAATAGGGGTTGCTCTGGTTCAAAATATATTTTTTAAAAATCATGTGTTGACCTAACACATGAATGCTTTGGCCATGTTACTAGCAAGGTCAACACTTATTTCCAGTCATTTTTATTACTTGATTAGTTGATATGGTTGCACATATTATTTGTTTCTCTTGTTAGGAAGTTCCTCTCATGCCCTGTATCATGCTGATTTATACCATTACGCCACAAGAATGGGTTATGACTCACCACAGTTTTTTTCAGTAGCAATTTAGAATTACACATTTGAACCGGTCCCAGGATTATCAAAACATCCGTGAGGTTTAGAGGTTTTCTTAATTATTTAAATGCAAATAACAGATCATATATTATGTAATGACAGCTTTTAGAGAGAATGGTTAGCACGTCAAAGCAACTATATAAAGGGAAGCTTAATTCTAACTTGCTTCTCAATAAGCTGCTAAGCCAGTTTTACTTTGGCGCTTCTAGGATGGCTAGCTCCAAAATTTTCTACTGTCTCTTCCTTCAGCTGATGTTTCTGCTACTTGTTGTCAACCCTGCAAATGGTCAGTTGAAAGTCGGGTTTTACTCAACTACATGCCCGCGAGCTGAGGTCGTGGTGAAGGAAGTTATAGATTACGTCATGTCAGTGGCTCCAAGTCTTAGTGGTCCTTTGTTGAGAATGCATTTTCATGATTGCTTCGTCAGGGTAACTAACTTACTTGTTTATTTCAATTCCTAAGGTAAAACTAAGTTATCTGTGTATGTTGTAAAAGCTTAATAAAACATGGCATATGAAAGCGCTTAAACTGAAAGTGGCCGCAACTTTGGTGAAATGTATGAATCTGAGGTTGTAATTTAAGGGAGTCGAATTACTGCTTGCTTATGGTTAGAAAAATGGTACGATAACTATATTTATGATGTCTACAGGGCTGTGACGGTTCAGTGCTGCTAAACTCCGCCACCAATCAATCTGAAAAATTTGCAATTCCAAATCTTAGCCTAAGAGGATTCCAAGTAATTGATAGAGTCAAGGCTGCCGTGGAGAAGGAATGTCCTGGTGTAGTTTCATGTGCAGATATCTTGGCCATTGTGGCTAGAGATGTTACAGTCGCGGTAATGAATTAAAATTGCCTTCAACTTTTGTTTTCGTTTAACATATGCTTCGTGCTTGGAAACAAAACCAAGTGATTATCTCTAACTCAAAATAATAATAGACCAAGGGTCCATGGTTTGAAGTTGAAACTGGAAGAAGAGATGGAACAGTATCTAACTCAACAGAGGCCTTACTCAATCTGCCACCACCTTTTTTCAACATATCTCAGCTGATGGCATCATTCCGATCCAAGGGATTAAGCATTAAAGACCTAGTTGTCCTCTCAGGTGCTCAAAACTTACATCTAACACTCTTTATGACTTTACGTGCAAATTTCATGTAAAATTAATTGATCTCTTTTATGGATGCAGGTGCACACACCATAGGCACTTCTCATTGCAGCTCATTCGATTCTCGCCTTTACAACTTCACTGGAAAAGGCGACTCCGATCCCAGATTGGATTCAGAATACATTCCCAGATTGAAGAGTAAATGCAAGCCCGGAGATGCAACCACACTCGTAGAAATGGATCCTGGCAGTGTTCGGACTTTCGACCCTCATTATTATACACTTGTTCACAAAAGAAGGGGACTGTTCACTTCTGATTCCGCTCTGCTTGAAAACGAAGAGACAAAATCTTACATTGAGTTGCAGTACGCAACGCAAGGATCCACTTTCTTTAAGGACTTCCCAGAGTCTATGTTAAACATGGGCAGAATCGGTGTCCTTACCGGTAAAAATGTTGGAGAAATCAGGAAAGTGTGCTACAAAGTTAATTAAAAGTTCCACCTTACTGTTATGTTGCCAGAGAAATTCCCATCAGTTTCATATTAATGCAGTTGATAATGGTTTGTCCCATTGTTTCTGGTTAATCGAAGATTTTCTTCCTAGTTTAATATTTGTTTATACTCAGCAATGTTTTGCTTTTACTTTTCAGAATAGTTAACCTCATGTTATAATTTATTTCCTTAATTTGATGTATCTAGCCGTTGTATGATGAAACAATGAGTTTAATAAAATATTACCACATTTCTGTTTCAGCTTAAACTTTGTCTGCATCTATCTTTATTAATCATCTCATCACATGTGTCTTTCGACGATCCATGTCAGGCAGTTTACTGCCTTTAACCAAGGTTTTGAAACTCGGATCAGATATCGAACCAGAAGCCTTACTGATCATCGGTTTGACCGGTTCGACCGATTCAACCACCGGTCGAATCGGTGTGACGTTATAATTATGTAATAATTATATTTAATTATATATAATATTAGTAATATTAAAAAAATAAAAAATATACCTAACAAAATATACTATAGACAAAAGAGTAAAATCAAATAAAATATTAAAATTGAACAGTTTAATCATATATTTAACTTAAATGCTGTGAAACAGGAAGAATTTATTTACATCTTTCAATGTGTACTTTAATTAAGAGCCGAATTATTAAAGACATGAATAGTAAGAATTTATATGACCTTTTGTAATAGTAATATACTTTACATGTTTTTAATAGTTAAGGCACTGAAGTGAAAAGGGTATGCTAATAACTTGGATTTTGACTGATTATAGCTCTCTTTAACGTTAGCTAGAGTTATCTGGCTCAGGCAATAATTTTTCCTTAGTTAATTGCGTGCAAGTAGGAGTTATTGTATGATAATGTTCTGAGTAAGCAAGCAGTCACTAACAGAAAAAGAAGTGTAATGGTCCGCATCACGGCCTTATTTGGATGTTTATTGCTTCTACTCATTTTCTTGGACCAAAAAGAATGATAGCAAAAGAACAGGTGAGTTCTTAGTCGTTCGTTGATTTTTGGGGCAAGATATTATTAAAATTGGCAGAATTTAGATATTACTTATAATATATAGATATTGTTTACATTAAAAATTTAGGTATTTGCAAAATATCTAGATAAAGATAAATATATAATTTGTAGTACAAAATAAATGGTAATTACAAACAACTGAACGTGTGGTTATAATTAATTTGATAAACCTATAAATATCTATCTGTCTTTTTGTTTCATATACCAAGAAACAAGTTCATGCATTTAGGAGTAGAGCTTGTAAAAATTCTAATCTTATAGGTTCTACGTTAGAAACTTTGTAGCTTATAGTTAGAGCATGTTTGTAGTGTAATTCATCTTTTCACTCATAGTAATAACTTTGATATCCTATTTCTTTCAAATTGAGTTGGGATCTTGTTTTATCAACCTATTAATCATTCTAATCGGTGGTATTAGAGCCTAAGATATATCTACTCATCATATGCTCTGCAATTGCCACTTATATTAGATCCTTTACATAAGAAAATAAGTTAAATATTATTCATTCTTTTGAAGGTAATAGGTACAATTTATGTAAACAAGTATCGTTTTTGTAAAACAGTGGCAGCTCTTTCTTTTAGTTTAAAGAAGTTTGAGATATGAGAAATGATAGTCAAATTTAAGATTGAGAAGTTTAATGAAAAAAATTTCTTGTTATAGAAGTTAAGGATTAAAGATATCCTTACAAAGGATAATAGCCTTGTAGCCATTAACGGAAGACTAATGGATTTTACAGATGATGCCAAATGGAATAAAATAGACATGAATGGTGCAAAACGTTATCAAACTTTAGCTAATAAAATTTTTTCAAGCATAGGGGAGAAGAAAATACTAAAAGAGATATGAGATTATCTCATAAAACTATAAAAGATCAATTCTCTCCATAATTAAAATTTTATTTAGAGGAAACTTGATATTCTTCATAATTCAAAATTCTTTTTAATGATTGAACACATTGATAATTTGACTACTTTATTCTTTCAACTCACATTGTTGTGTTAATAATAAAGTCATATGAACATGCCAAACTTCTAATTCAAAGTCTACCTAATTCGTATAATCAACTCATTATCAATTTAACCGATAATAATTTTATAGACTACTTATTCTTCAATGATGTTATATCCACAGTTCTAAAGGGAAAAAAAGATAGTTTAGTTAAAAGCTAGTTGAAGCTTTAATAGTGATAAGAGTGGGATCAATGGGTTGTGACAAAAGTGAGAGTCCAAATCATGGTAGGTTAAAATTAGTAAGTAACAAGAATTTTAATTGTAATGACCATAGCAAGAAAGTCACTTGAAAAAGAATTTTTGTAATTCAAAGAAAAATTTCATTCGCGAACAAAATTTCGTAAATACTTCAAATAATGGTAATGAATTATACTTTGAAGCAACCATAACAATTTAAAGAAGGAATTCAATAGTTAATGTATGGCTCTTCAAATTAGAAGCTACTTTTTATATGACCTTTAGAAAAAAAATGGTTCAATTATCATTAAATTGTCTCAAGAGAATCTGTGTAATCTTGTGATGATTATCCTTTAAAAGATGTTGGTATTGGAACCATCAAGTTAAAGATATATGATAGTACAATTCGTACTTTTTAGGAAGTACAAAATATTGAGGACTTAAAAATAATTTTGACTCTAAGATGACCGGATAATATTGGGTGGAAAATAGAAATTGTTAATAACTTGTCTTCAGAGGATCTATGTACACTTGTGATGATTATCATTTAAAGGATGTTGGTATTGAAACCATCAAGTTGAAGATATATGATAGAACAATTCGTAGTTTTCAAGAAATAAGACATGTGAAGGACTTAGAAAATAAAATTTTGTCTCTAAGATGACCGGTTAATCTTAGGCGGAATATAGAAATTGCCATCAAAATTTTGAAGATAATTCAATATACAGTTAAAGGGAGAAAAGATAAGGGGAAATATGATGAGAAGCAAAATTATTAGTTGCTTTAAGCAGTTCAAGTGAGACATACTCAATGTTATGGTATCAAAATGTGGACATATATCTAAGTAAGGAATGAAAATCTTTATTGAGCAAAAGCTACTCCCTAGGCTTATAGAGCTATTACTACCGTTTTACAATCATTGTGTTAAAAATATATAAATATCATGTAAAATTTAACATATCAAATTCAAGAAACAATGTTATTAGTTCACTATAATGTATGGCAAACACTAGTTTTATCCCTAGGAGGAGCAAAGAATTTGGTGTCTTTTATTAATGATTATTCTAAGAGGTGTTGGGTGCATCCTATTAAGTGGAAAATAGACGTGTCCCTAGTCTTCAAGTTTTTTAAAATACATTTTAAACTTAATTATGGCAAAAGGATCAAATGCTTAAGGACTAATAATGGAGAATAATATATTAGAAATGAACTTAAAGAATTTCTGTAAACAAGAAGGCATGAAAAGAAGTTTAATTTTGCATACACTCCTTAATAAAATAGAGTGATAGAATGTATGAAAAGAATCTTGTTAAAAAGAATATGAGCCTAGATAAGGCTTTCTAGGTTGAACCAGTCAATACCACTCATCATGTGGTGAATCAAATTCTTTCAACTGCAATTATATTGAAGATGTTGCTATAAATGTACTAGAAAGCTAGTAGATTATTTTGACCTCCATGTATTTGGAAGCTTATGTACATGATGTATGTATTTGGAAGCATATATACATGATGTATAATACCAAAGAAATCATAAAGCTAGATCCAAATTCTATGAAATGCTTATTCATAGTATATGCTAATAGAGTGAAGGCATATCACTTATAGGATCCCACTGCTAAAAATGTTATTATCAACAAAGAAGTCATCTTTGTAGAAAATAAATTACAAAGGGAAAAAATGATAACAACTCTTTACAAAAAAGTTTGAGAGACTCTGATATAGGTGGAAAAGGAAATTCAAGTTTCTTTTAAAACAACATCAAAGTAAGATATTCAAGAACTAGTTGAGTTTAAAGATCCATAAGTTTGTCAAAATAAATTATGTAAAAGACCACCAAATTGATATAAGAATTGTATAATGGAGGGAAATATAACATTTAACCTTCTAACAATGGATGGCATCATTACAGGAAGAAATTAAAACTCTTCATAAAATAAAACTTGAGAACTTATAACATTACTATAAGGAAGGAAGCCAAATGATAATAAAGAAGTCTTCAAGATCAAGTGAAACGGTGATGATTAGGTAGAGCAATATCAAGCAAGATTGGTGATGAAAGGGTATGGTTAGAAAGGAAGGAATTAATTTCAGCAAAATATTTTCCCCTATGGTTCAGTTCCTATAGTCAAAGTAGTCATAGCAATGTGTGCTATGTTTAACTTATATCTAGAGCAGTAGATTTGAGAATTGCTTTTTTTTTATATTGAAGATCTTAAAAAAGAAATTTATATACTCTAATTAGAACGTTTTGGACGGAAAAAACTTAGTTTACGGGTTGAACAAATCTCTATATGGTTTTAAATGAGCGTGGAGATGTTGTAATAAGATCTTTGACTCTTACATTATGTTCTTTAATTATAACACACTTAATGAAAAACCTTATGCCTATTTTAAGAAATTTGGTGATAATGATTTCATTACCGTGCTTTTATATGTAGTTGATACATTAGTTGTAAGCCTCAACAAAGATTGTATCAAAGAATTGAAGGCATAATTGGAATGAGAATCTGAAATGAAGGACTTAAGACTTATAAATAACAAAAACAATAAATTCTTCAGAGAAACTACTTGAAGATGGATTTGAGATGCTTCAATATACAAAGCTATAAGCAAATATCTAGCCATCTTCATGTTAATTTCAAGTTAGCATCTAGTATGAGCCCTATAAAGGAAGATGAGAGGAAGGAGATATGTTAAGTATCATATGCATCTACAGTGTACAATTTAATGTTGTCATGATTTATATAAGACCAGGCATTATATATACAGTGGAAGCAATTAGCCTCATATAGGAAATTGTAGTACAGAGTACTGAAGTGCTGTATAGAGGATCTAAGATATATTAAGGGGAAATCTGGTGTTGGAAGACAATATGAAGGATCAAACTTTGTTAAAATGATATGTCGATTCTTATTATACATGTGATCTTAATAAAAATACATCCAATACATGTTATATGTTTATTCTTGCTGCCAATATTGTAAGTTAGGTTTCAAAAATACAATTAGTTGTGGCTACATTAACAATAAAAGTAAAATATATAGCAGCTACACAAACTAGTAAAGTAGTGGTATACTTGAAATTAGTGTTAGAAGAACTTCGATACAAAAAACAAAAGGTTTCAATTTTGTTACTCTCAAAGTGCATTGCATCTAGCAAGGAACACCATATTTCCTTAAAAAGCATATATGAGTCTAATTTCACTTTGTTTATAAGAAAGTGGAGGAAGGAACTACAAATATGCAAAAAGTCCATTTTGAAAACAATATATATAGTAGATTTTATAACAAAAGTAGTCAGCAGTCCTCATGTAGCCTGACATAAATGTAAGCAATATGATACTGAGAAAATCGTATGAAAATTAATTAGTTTTGAGTCAAATCTTTAAGTGAGAAAATTTTAGATATTATGCAAGTAGAAGAATCTAGATATTACTTATAATATTTACATATTATTCTCATCACAAGAATCTAAATATTTACAAAATATTTGGGTAAAGATTAAAAAATGGTACAAAAGTAAATATTAGAATATTTGGTAAATTTTAACAAATTGAAATGTGTAATTATAATTAATCTGATATATTTGTAAGTACCCATTCATCTTCTTATTTCTTTTAAATTGAGTTGCAATTTTACTCAATCCACTTACATGGTCCAACGCAATCTAATAAGACTCAATACAACACGATTTTTTTAACACTGACTGAAATTACAAATGCCGCAAATTTGAGAGCTGGCTATATCTGATTTGTTTTGCTTCTGAAGACAGATAAGGCCTGGATTTAACAAAAACCGGAAGCTATCTCTCAAACAAAATCAAGCTCAGATAAATCCAAATGCAAATGTAGAACACGGCGGAACTCAAGGGGAATGCGTGATGTATGTGCATTAGTCAAATGAACCTTCAAAAACACGCTATTGTGATCGTAATTGAAAGCTCATCTGCTCTAATCTGTTTTATAATCCCGTGTGGATTGTCTCGCAAGCAAAGATCAATGTGCATCCATGATACGATTCTAAAAAATGTGAACAATTTCGCGTGATCGAGGTATACAATAACTATTGACTAGGTAATGACATCAATCTCTCACATTAAATTCCGATTAACAGTTGAAAGCACATGCCAATAAGGACAGTTTTTCTGGGATGTTGCTTCACCTATCGAACGGCCACACACACCTCATGTGCTTTGCTGCTTTAATATGTTTGATACCTACCTGAAACCGACATTAAGATCCTTCTTTTACGGCTTAATAATAATTCAGGATCTTCACTGGATTTTCAAGGCCCCCAGTCAACACTTGTTTTTTAATTGCATCAATAAGACTTACCTGCTTGGAAGTTGGAGCACATGCCCCATCTCCCTCCATTTTTAACTATGCTTCATGTTTAATCCACTTTAATGATTTTTTAGGGCCTTGGTTTAATTTTTCAAATCGTATTTTTCCAATTTTAGTTATTGGATTGGAAAGAGAAAACACGTTTGGTGAGACAAATTACTATATTCAAATATGAATAATTTTAAAATTTTATTATTAAATTTATAGATTACATAATCTCATCTAGATATCAAAGTTAACAACTAAATTTAATCTTATATTTATTTTTGTAGATTGTATTAGTTTTATATTTTAAAGAAGTTGTATATTATATTTAAATAATTGTTTATTTTTAGAACTATCTTTTCAATTTTAATTTTATTTTTAAATTTCACTTACTATATTTATTAGTTCTATAAAATAATTTTAAAATCTATAGTTGATGGTGTGTTAAACCAGCAAAAATAAATTCCTACTCTAGAATACTTAAGCGAGTAAAGTGGTGAATAGGGTCGAACCACAGAGACCAATATAGTAATTGTTTATTTTTGTGGAAATAAAAATAAAAATATAAAAAAATTGATTTGAGGATGATTAACTTTAAAACACGAAATCACGCAGGAAGAAATTAAAAATAAAGATTGAAAATAATATAAAGAAAAGTCTAGCCAAGGTACTCTTCCGTTTGATACTGTAATTCGATCATAGACTCAAAAATATAAAATTTGTTCATTCTTATAGACAAAGTTATAGCAGACAGTGAACAACACATATCGATCAATCTATTCGTAATTATTTGATAACCCTGAGTAAAGCTCCGCAGATTATTACTCTAACCAATTAGACTATTCCCGGGTAAAGCTCCGCAGAATATAATCTATGGCAGCAATAGGCTCTAATGAACTTTTGTCTTAGCCAACAGAATCGGAAAAGCCGCAATCTAGTTAGACTAAATTATTTAATCTCATTAATTTCTTAATTTAAATTAATTCGTCACTTCGATAGACAGCAATCACGGATTAACTAATCAATTCGGCAATTTATTACCAAGTCAATCAATTAACAGGCCTCATTAATCAACAAACTCAACAATAATAAATCGATTAAAGAGCGGAGGTTAAATAAACATGAGAGATAAATGAAAACAATTAAATCAAGGGAATCTCATGAACTACATGAATCAAACATAAAGCACCTTGTCTAGTGCTAAAAAGTTAGCTACGCATAGCTCTATTCAAGGACAATGTTTTTAGATGAGAGTCGTTGTCTTTGCCTCCCCTCCACCAGAAGTTGCTGTCATCCACTCTCTATCTACTGTAGCTGATTTGACAAATTAATGTTGGAGTTCTTCACCATTGGACGCACGCACAACGTCCAACCAAACCAGCTCTAGCTTTCAATCCCTTGCCCAGCTGCTGCTGCAATCCACTATTGTGATAAATATATTCCTTATAGCTGATGCTGTCGTCCCTATTGTGATAAAAATATCCAATCTTCTCTAGTTGTTGTCGTCACCTCTCTTTTTATTGTGATAATAATAATCCCCCAAAAGCTGTCGCCCACTCTCCTTTAATGGTGATAAAAATAAATCTCTCCAGCCTCCAAGCTAAAAGTTGCAGCCGTCAATCCCTTGTGTTCGTCCCCTATCTCTAGGTTTTCTTCTCCTCTTCAATGAAGTGGGCCTTCCCCTTTTAATGGTCTAAAATTTTCCTTCTTTAATGAACAAAGTGGGCCCTAATTAAAATGTCAAAATAAGACTTCAATGGCTTCAACATAACTTGACTTCGTCAACAAAGAGGGCTGTGTTATTGAGGCCCAAATCCTAACGTAATCAAGTCAAAATTCGCAGGTAGTAATCCGCCAGCATTGTGTTACCTTCAACATGGTCATATTGAAATCTTCAGTTTCAGATTAGCCAATTTCACTCCAAATTACATCACTTTGGTATTTCATCACCTAGAACATACAAAGACACGAATTACTATAGAAACACAAGCAAAACATCACAAAAGCCTACCAAAAGAACATAAATTACAAAGAATTAACATGATAAAATGCAAGTTATCATAACTCCCCCACATTTAGCTCTTGCTCGTCCTCGAGGAAGGTTAAAAACATAAATTTTGAAAGCCTAAGAAAACCGAGAATCCAAAAACTAAGTATGGATGCAAAAACAAAAAGAAATAAATATGCAAATGTAGGGGACATTTTCTTAAGTGTCAAAGTTTTTCTCCCAACCTCCCAACAACATCAAAGACATACAAGGATTATAAACAAGAAGGAACCCGCGACATTTAATCCATAAAAATAATGAACTCACTTTAAATGTAAGAGCCAAGCAAGATAGCACAATAGACTTAGAGGAA
>JANKOE010000002.1:55762688-55777050 GCA_026284465.1 Erythroxylum citrifolium | reverse complement strand
GTTTCGTTGTTTGGGCATGTACATATTCTTTGGATTTAGTTTCTGAAATTTATGATATGTATTATAAGTGTGTTTGAGATTCTAATAAACTAAGTATGATATTTGGTTTTGTTTGACCGGTCTTGAGTGGCATCCATGTATCCTCCCAGGGGGTATTTGGGTGTTACAGTTACTGACAACTGAAGGGTTATAGAAATGAAACGAGCTTAAGGAAGAAGATGGAGTTTTGTGTAGAAGTACAGAATGTGATAGTTAAGAGAAATGATAACATTGATGCTTTGCCACTTTGATTTCCTTTTTCTTCGATCAAATTCGATAATCCCTCTCTTTCCAATCCCTTCTATATCAACAGCTTCATCATTTTTTTTTCAACACAGACAACATTAATACAAGAAGAGTTAACCAATATCAACCTCCTGATTTTACCCCTAAGCCTCTCCAACCACTTAATCATCTTCATCAAGCTCAAGCTGATTGCACTCCTCATAAGCCCATCACTAAATTTCCTCTCTTTCTGAATTCTAATTAACTCTCTCACTTTCTTTTCGGTAGTGACTAAACCCATTTTTCTTCTCACCATTCTCAGACACACTCCACAAGTCCACCATCATCTTACAACTTATTATCTCAAGGCTTCAAAATTAATGATTTTAATGATAACAGTCAATAATAATTAGTTACATTTCAAAATTCAAACTTATTTAATTAAATTATCTCATTTATTTAAGAAAGATAACGATATAAAAGAGGTTATATAACTTAGTCATATGTTTTAATAAAAATGTCTAACAATTCATATTTTATAGGAACCAATCTAACAAACGCAATCAAATAATCAAACACAATTCCACAAAATCTGGAATGGATAGTTCATATCATATCTGTACGAATGAAGGAACATGCTATCCACCTGATTCAATAGTTGATCTTGGACACAGTCAAAGAATTATCAAAATAACTAGATATTTGAAGGTATTGTTAAAGATTATAAGGAAGACGTTTTAAAAGATTTAAAGTCGATTCAATCAGTTAGCCCATGATAAAATTAAAGCAATGGTTAGTTGAAGGGAACTTCTATTTAAGGGAGAGCTACTACATTCAACAGATACAAGTTTTCAAAAAATATATTAATAGTAGAAACATTCACTCTCGAAAGTTATATCCTTTATGCTTTATATAGTGCAAAGACTTTGTTGAGAGAGATTGTTATTCATTGAAGCCTATACTGTGCAAATCCCACCTTTAATTATTGAGAGCTTATAAAAGCTAGTCAAATATTACTAGTGTGGAAGGCTGAAGAACCTTGTAAAAGATATACTTGTGAGCTTGGAGAAGCTTGTTAAATTACTACTTGCAATTTTTTTTAAGTGAAATACTCAAATTGGATACTTGGAGACTAGATGTAGGCATAGTTATAAGTGAACTAATATAAATTGACTATGTCACTCTTTCTCTCTTTTCTCAGCTTTTAAATTTCTGCATTTTAGTTATTGGTGTTTTTAAATTATAAAAGGCTCCTATCTTTTAAAGTTTTAACAATCACCTGTCACTACAAGAAAATAACATAATCTGCGACATTTTACCAAAAAAAGTCATAGATTGTAAAGACTTTTTGTGACATTTAAAAAACGTCACAAAAAGTTAAAATTTTTTAAGACGTTTTATAAAAACGTCACAAATTTATAACTGTTTTTCGCGACATTTTTTTATTAAAATGTCAGAAAATAAAATGCGCTACGTTGTCTTAAACAAAACGTCGCTAAACCCTTCTGCAACAAATGTTATATTTAAAACACACTGCGCATCAAAAAGCATGACTCTCGTTTATCTGTTTTCTTAACCCACATCCTCAAAATCCCTTGAATTGAAACCAGGTTTTTAGAGAATTGGTAGTAACTTGCGAAAATTGGTAGTAACTTGCGAAAATTTTCAAATCACACGAAATTCAACTCCCTCTTGTGTATGTTTACTTTATTAACAACTATGACGATCATGCTGGTCAGTTCTTACATGAGAAAGAAGAGACCCATAAAGGTGTTGAAGGTGTACGATTGGATGCTCAAACTTGGAAAGGTGGAACATGTTGGTCAAATATGTTAGGCTATTTATTGGTCAAATATGTTGGCTTATTTCATCCCACATTGTAAATGTATGGGTTTGGAGAAGGTTTCTAAAACCATAAAAGAGCCTCCCCTCCTTAGTTATAATCATCCCAAAAACAATTTGATAAATACTCAAAAGTTGTATACATATCAAATTTAGTATTCTCTTCTTAAGAAGAGCAGGCTGCCTTAAGTGGTGCTCGGAGAAGTAGGCAAAATTGGACGAACTCCGTTATCAATTTTCGGGTGTGTTCTTTCCTTATCTTTTTTATTTATTCCGCATTTATAGTATTCAATATTTTTTGTCGGGTATATTTGTAGTGTTGTGTTTAATTATTTGGGTGTATTTACTGTTCATGTGTGTACACGGGTTAGGTTGTGATAAATACACCGTGCACGTAATTTCTGTCTAGGAGGCCGGGTTTTAAGTGGAACCGTTTGTAACCCCTCCGTCCTTTCCTGAGATTTTACGTGGAATGGTAATACTGTCTTAGGAGTTCGTTTGACGGTCTTTCCTGGGTATTACCGAATCGGTTCACTTCATTAGTTGTTTACCTTAGAGGGAAAAATTACCCAACTTTTCCAACAAAACGCAGATCGATTTTTTGGGTTTTGATTGGTGGACTATGCAAGGTTGGGTGGGTTCTTAAGGTCTTGATGGTTTAAAAGGATATGGTAGATTTGAGATTTTTGCTTGAGGCTCGATTGAGGGATAAGGTTTGTAGGAGTTTGCTGAGGGAGGCTATAGAGTTGGATATGGCGTTGTGACGTTGTTTTGAGGATGAAAATGGTGGCTAGAGAACAACCCAAACATTGCAGTTTGGATACTAATTTTTTTTAATTTCTTTAATCTTCCTCCACGTAAGATAAATATTGGCACCTGAGGGTTAATCAAAATGGATAGTTGAAGTTATTTTTATACGACTGAAAAATTTGAGTTAGTGTCTTTTGCTTTAAACTATCAGTAAGTGTTTACTTGCATTTTAAACAAGAGAAAGGCAAGGAGATATTATCTTGCAATCAGAAACATTTTGAATGTATGCAAGTTATTCAGAACCAAAACACAAAGCCTTGTACCAATTTGTAACACCGGTTGTTCTTGCAGCACTACTAACTTGTGCAGAGGGCACATAAGCTGGACTCAGCGGTGGGGGCGGAGGGGGTGCCGGTGACACTGGCACAGTTGCAAGCGCTGGATTGTAGAAAAAGTCATCAGAGTACCTTAGGTAACAACTGGGTGTATATACTTGTATCGATACAATCCCAACACCGTATTCCCTAATCCAATCAGTTATATAGTTCAAGCATTCGGTGCATTGAGCCATTGTCAAATCAGGAGTGCATTGAGCCATTGCGAATATACCTCGTCGATCTGTCACCGTCGCGTTTCTCGCTGCGAACTTAAGGTGATAATCACCCAAAGAAGTAGCAACTGTTAGGTTGAGCAACAGCCCGTTGAGCACAGAGCTAAACTGATTGATTTCGGAGTTGGAGATTTTAACCGAACGAAATCTGGAAAGAGCAGGATTGGACTCTTTGATTCTATATATGTAGTGGTTGGCGTACCTTACCATGCAATTTTTGTACCAAACAATGGCCTTCATCTGGTTGGGACAACTCTCCCGGAGCACTTGTATAGAATCACGGATACTGTTCTTGCAAGTGTCAGGTGATATATCTCCTCTGCAAAGTGTCATAGAATAAACTGTGTTATTGTCTTCACCAAGTAGGTCATAGTAAAAGCCGTGGTCGAGTTTTGGGTTCGATAAGAAAGAGGTGAGGAGCTGATCGAGATTTGATTTGTAGGTGCTATTATTGGTGAAGTTACTTTCTTGGGAACATACAACCAGTGGAGGATAATATAGATCTTCTGTTTTGACGGTGAAAGCAAATTGCAGAAGTATGGGATAAGAGAATAGTAATAACAATCCTGAAGCGATGCTTCTTGCCATTACCCTTTACTCTTTTGATATTTGATGGGAACTGGGAATCTTCACAACAAGGGTCTTTTATCCAAAGGGTGTAGTATACGGCCAAAGAAATTATGTTTTCTTTATGATTTAATTTGTGTAAAAACGCAAAAGAAGATATGCTTTTTTTCTTCAAACAATATGATGAATTCAAATACTATTGTTACATTAAACCGGTAAGAAAATTTAGAATTTTAAGATTTAGGCTTCTAAAATATTAAACCGTTATAAAATTATATATAATAAATAAGAAGTCAAAAATATAAATACAATTATACACAAAAATTGTGATTATGAACAACAAAATTAAAATTTCACATTTATTACAAGAAAAAAAGTTTTTGCGACGGAAATTACCAGTAAAAAATAAAGCTTTTCCCTCGAGAAATAAATTTGATGACAAAAATTACCAATAGAAAGAAATGTCAGAGAAATGGTCATTTGTAAATTTAGTGACAGCAGCCTGTGTATTCGTAGGAACCATTAGCGACGAAATTTTGGGTTTTCATTAGCAAGTTAAAGAAAATTTACCAAAGGATTTATAGAATTTTGCCGCTACTTTGCAGATGAAATCCTAATATTCCCTCGGTGAATTTACCGTTGGTAAATCGTATGTCCATTGCTAAAGTTACTGACGAATACATATATTTCTGTCTCTAAATTTACGGATAGAAACATTAAGCTTTGCTAAATTTTTACCAACAGAGTGATATTTCATCGATAATTTACAGACGAGTTTATTTATCTGGCAAATTATAGATAGATTTATTTATTTCGTCGCTAATGAGCGATGGAATGGTATTTAATGTACCAACAGAAGTTATAGTCCCGTCGATAATTAGCGACGGAATATTATAATTCCATCAAGAAATTTAACTTTGATAAATTTCTACTTCTATTTCTCACTTCCTACCCAAATTTTCTATTCATAATATTATGATTTTTTGTATATTTAATTTCTGTAAATAATATAACATTGATTGAAAAAATATAAAGTAAGCATTATCCTGGTTGTTAATATAACAAAAAAATAAAATGTACACGAATAAGTAATCACTATAATTAATTGTAAAATAAGAATTTGTACAAAAACTTAAGTATAGCAAAGCATCAAATACAATAACTTATACAGGTAGTGAAGGTGGATGATTTGACTGCTGCGATGAGATATTGTCCCTCCCTTCAGTTGATCCATCTCATTACAAAGTTAGGCTATGTATTCCATCATCTGTTACAGCTGAGTTTTCAACCTCTCTATCGTGTTCTCAAGCTAGAGGACTCTCTCATTTGATGCGAACCGCCTACTAGAGGACTCTCTCATCAACAGTTTCAGAGCTTTGAGATTATCTTCCAATGCTTTCTTGTATTTGGTCCTATTATTATAAATGACAAATTTTAAGAATTAATATTAAAGTATAGATTTTACATATATGAACTTATCTGCAGCAGGTGCTGACAAAGGTCATACCAACATACTTTTTGGTATGAGTGAGCAAAAAGAGTTAACATGGTGTAGACTTTCTACCCATAGACTTTTCCTACATCAGAATAAATTGTTATAAGTGAACTACAATTTACAAAAAATTTGGCAGAATTTTCTCGATTTTTTGATGTATACCACCTGTTAGACAAAAAATTTAACTCAACAACACAACTATTAATGGTACCAGACATTTATAACATTATTATTCTCCATAATGCACATATATTTTCATTATAAATTCCATACATCAAATTACATTGAAATCAAATTTCATACATCAAAGTACAAAAATTAGAATATAAGTGTAAAGTTTAGTGCATGCTCCTGGTGTGTCAAAGATCCTTCAATGTGTACGGGTAGACTCTCTCTATATGGTCCTCCACATCTATTGGTATAATTGTGCTTTGAAATGGATATTATCTCAAGTGATGCCCAATACTACTGCCAACGATTCCATATATTTTCAGATATATATAGTGGTCATACACAATTCTTATGTATCAAAGCAAGAAAATCTCTATAACGTCTACGAGCTCACCTCTCCCATACATTATAAATTACAATATCAAATTTTGGATCCCAAAAAAACTCATTCTAAAAAACAGAAAGACATACAATAAGTACTTATAAACGAAAATATTTATCTAATTAATAAATAAAATTAAATTAAATAATATATTTTGTGTACCTCAAACTCCTAATAATAAAAATCATTTGTTCGCTGAAGATCTATCCTCTCCTATCAATCATAATATAAACTACAACCATCAATCACGAGGTGAGAAATTACATAGTTGAGAAAAATAGGCCTTTTTGGCAAATAAAAACTATGATAAAAATAATGTGGTTTGTGAATTGGATTATTAGGATTTAGTAGCAAAGAAAAGGAAATTAGTGACTTTGTTGTTGATGGTGTAGTTGAGTGGACTCAGGGAAGAATAGGAAAAAGAATTATTGGATAAGATAAAAGAACAAAAACAGAATAAAAGACAAAAGAAAAAGAGGTCACAAAGAAATAGAAAAGACTATTAATTAGGGTTGTTTAATAAAAATTATAGGTTGGATTACTTTAGTTAAATTAGAGTTATTAGATTTAATTAGAGTTAAGTTGGATTGATATGAATTAAAGACAATTGAATTGACAATAAACTAAGATTAATTAAAATAAGTAGATCCCATATGCCATGTATCATACATATTTCTGCATGTGACAGAGGAGAGTTACATATCTAACAGAAAATTAAAAATATGTACCACATAACATCAATGTGTGGTATATAATAGCTGGAGATATAACTTTGTCAAAATTTTTGTTCATTTAAGGTTTGCATTAATAAACGGATTGTAAATGTCAAAGCTTATTTTGAGCATTAACAAATATTAGGGACATGTATTTTAGTAAAAATTTTAAAATTAAAAATACACATTTTACCACAAAAATAGCTATCATATTCATAATATTTCTTTTATCAAATTCCTTATTTTTCTCTCAAATGTTTTGGATTATTTGACGCCTCATTATTTGGGATGTACTGTCTTTAGTCAATTACTAAAAGCAAGATCTCCAAAAAGGTCAAAGTGAATTCAAGTACCAAATTATACAACTAAACATCTCCCATGTAAGCATCGATTAGATCACCAACGAAACAAAAGACAAAAAAAATATATATATATATATATATATATATATATATATATATATGTTTTTATAATCGCATACTTACGAACATTAAGGTTGTTGAATAATTTGTTTTTTTTTTTTGAACAGGTGCACTAAAACAAAAGATTAAAACAAAAGCAGGCGGGAATTATAAGTTGGATTCTTTACATATTCAATTTTCATGGTTAATATCCAAGAGCTCTAAGCCAATAGAAAGTCGTATGAAATAGTCTTCAATCTTCAGAGTTAACATCCAAAAACAAGACGCCAACTAAGTTTGTCGATCATAATAGTTTTGACGGTCGAAAAGAGTTGACCTAGAATAGAACCGCCAATGTGTAACAATCGGAGCGTTGTCAACAGGAAAAATAAAAGTAAAAGCAAGAATTGTGAATATTACAAGGTCTTTGAGGCGAAATGGATCCTCATTCCTCGTATATATGTATTTGCAGTAATTTAAACACAGATGTGTCGAAAAGAATGAGTTTTTCAAGAATGCCGATATTCTTCTTTTCTTGGCTGATTGTCCTCATTACTGCAAAGCCAAGCCTCCTTCCACTTTATTTCTGTTTAGACAAGGGATATTTCAGCAATAACAGTACCTACGAATCAAATCTCAATGGCCTCCTATCCACCCTTACCTCGAATCCAGAAATTAACCACACGGGGTTTTGTAGTACCTCGTTGGGTCAAAAGGACGATGACACAGTAAATGCAATTGCCCTTTGTAGAAGAGACATAACTACCAAAGAATGCATTAGTTGCATTGACGTAGCTACTCGAGTCTTCCCAGAAATCTGTCCGAACCAGAAAGAGTCCATTCTTTGGTACGACAACTGCATGCTAAGATTTTCTAATCGATCCATATCTAGGAAAATGGAAATCGATCCTTTTATGGTGTTATTTAATAACATCAATGTCACCGAATCTGAGAGAACTCAGTTCTATCTAGCATTGAGCGAGTTGTTGGATAATCTTGCAAGTCGTGTCAAGTTCGCTGATTCACAGCACAATTTCGCTACGGGGAATGTTTCTTTGGGAAGTAACAAAACATTGTATGTGATGGTGCAATGCACACCTGATTTGGCTGGAGAGAGATGCAGTGATTGCTTATTTTTGGCATATGACAACATCATCGGCCATGGAAGTACAGGAGCGAAAGTTTTTGCACCAAGTTGTCAGCTTAGGTATGAGATGTACCTCTTTTTTAATCCCGACGCTCTAGACCTGTCAGAACCGCCGCAAGTAAGACCACCGCCACCAATTTCACCAACAATCAGTACATCTAATTCACCACCAACTCGCACTTCAGGAACAATAAGTAATTACTGTCAAAAGTTAAATATTTTCTTTAGTTTGTTTATGTAACAGGTTCAGAAAAGGTTAATGAGTCAGTCTGCCCCATATATATAATATTCAATCACAATAAAATGAAGCGGAAATTATAGTTTTGGTAATAAAACAGCGTTATGACCAGATAAGCAGCTATTGAATATTCCATAAGCAATTTGTATCTTATCTTTTACAGCATTCATGATATTTGACTTGTCATTATTTGTCGTTTCAGATAAAAGACAACAAATAGATGTATGATTTATCTTTATTACTCTAAATAAAAGTTAGCTGAATTATCTTTGAACTCTTTCTTTAATTTATGACTTAACTAACGTTCTAGACAAGTTAAAAAAATTACAAAGATATATTCGTATGAAATTTAAAAAAATATTATAGACTACGGCAAAAACTGGTCCTAAGTGATGAGAAGCTAAAATAGTTTCCTACGCCACCTTTTGCGGTGTCTAGGATAAGGGAAGAAAGTAGATCAATAGGGACGTAGCATTACTTTAAACTAAAAGCATTAAACTATTTACGTTTCAAAATATTGAATTTTCCTTAATGAAAACATCCTGCGTTTACCGGATAAATAATTTGATCGCAGTTGTGTAATAAAACTTCTACTCAAGATTGAAAGGATTATATACGAAATTACTTATTTCTATTGTTGTTAAAGCATTAATTTGCTAATTGTTACTGACGCAGCTTTTACTCTTATTACAGGAAAAGCAAGCGCTGTTGTTAGCACTGCCACGTTTGAGGCTTTCTTGTCAATTTTGTTATTGAGATACCTGTAATTCTCAATACACAGTCGTTAAGTTTTAAATTACAATTTACTGGAGAAACTCAGCAGTGCCTTCATCGCTTTCAGCTTTGTGCACGATGTATGCCAATTTTCTATCAAAATTATCAATTACTATAAAAGAAATTATGTGTTTTAGAAATTTATTTTTTTTAAAAGAAAACTTTTGAGTATAATCCGAACGACTACTAAGTATTGTTGAAGTCCATAAGCCTATAACAAATAACAAGGTTGGTTAAAATCAACCAAAATGATTGAGAGAATTGATACACTAATTATTGGTTTAAATTGAAGCAAACACCACATAATATTTATCATTCCCAACATGATCACTTATTAGTTGCATCTTCATTCATCTGTAATTTGAGAAAGAGTATTAAAATTTAATTATAGTATATGTAGGAAGTGAGACTACAAGAAAATTACAAATTAACGATAGAAAATTACCGACAAAAAACTATAGTAAATTACCGACAGAAAATGAATTTCTATCGATAATATTGTCGGAAAAAATTGCATTTTGTGACGAACAAAATATCCGTTGGTAAAGGTAGAGGAAAATTATCTAGGCAAATTTTTTGACAGAATATAGTAACGGAAGGGTAATGTCCGTCGGTAAAATAGGCAGAACTACTTGGCGACATAAATAAGCATTGGGGTGTACTGATGGAAATATATTCCGTCGGTAATGTACTGACGGAAACGTTAATCCGTCGATAAAATTGAAAGTTAAATGTCGTCGTTTGCTTTGGCTTCAATGTTTTTAATAAACGAAAATGATATTGTTTGCTTTCGACAGAGAGGAGAAAACAATAAAAAGCAAATGATGATGGAGGAGGGGGAGCTTTGGTAGCTTTTAGGTTAAACAAAAACGACATCATTTTTGTTTTACCTAAAATATAAGGCCCTAAATTACACCCTAGTAGAAATGTTATTGTCCACGAAAGTAAAAGTGATAGATGTTAAAATTGTGATACGATCGTGAATTATATATGTCTTAAATATTGATTTGTTGGACCATAATTAATAACTTGGAATTAATTGTTACCATTGGAAATTGATAAATGAAAATGTACATTTGGACTAGGAAATTTAAGTGGTAAGATAAGTTGGTACATGAAAATTTGAATGATTAGGCCTATTAATTAGTGACATTTAGTATGAAAAATTAAGTGACAAATGGCATGGCTAATAAATTGACAAGTGGCAGCAATAAGTGAGTGAAAAATGGATTAATAGAAGTGTGACATTTGGTAGCTTAAATGGAGGATAAGTGGCTCATTTCTATGTATGACATGTGGGTTATTCCATTGAAGGACATGTGGTTTATGTCTTTGTGTGATAAGTGTCCCTAGAGTAAGGACACTCATCTTACACATGGCATGACCTTATACATTAGCTATTTTTTGCTGTAACTCATCCTTGTCATTTCTCATTCACCACCGAAACACCATACTCTTCCAATCTTGAGTTTTTGGCTTATGTTGTGCTTAATTACCACATCAAGATGATCAAGAAAGCTACCACATCTTCTATGTTGCTATCTTTTGGGGTTAAGAGCATCCTAGTTTCACTTGGATTTTGGACTTGTGTTGGTTGTTTGGAAGTTATTTTGGCTTGTCCTTTGAAGTTAAACATGTAAGGGAATTCTAAACTTGATAGTATGTATTAATATAAGTTTTATGATAATTAAATTGACATGTGTTATGATGTTGACAATTGAGTGCTGGAAAATGATCCTTGTTTGGCAAATTATATTTTGGTTTTGATGTGTGTAAGATATTGATTTGTGAGTTATCTAATGAATGATTTTTAAATTGGGATTGGATATGAATTTAATAAAGGATTGAAGCATGAATAAGGTATAATTGAAGTGAAATTGATGGATTTTGGTGAAGGTGTATTGGATGGAGTATGAAGGAGTAAATTTTGGAGGCAAAATGAAGGCTGTAGATGAGTGAACGGTTCACTCATCCCACGATCATGGGATTTATATGGCTCATTCCCACAGTTGTGGGAAGTACTTAGGAAGAAGAAAAGTTTGGTTTTGGGCAATTGTTGGAGTGTATAAGGTTAAGGTACTTTATAATGGCGTAATTGGACTTAATTAAGGTGTAACATAAACCTAGTTTGATGTTGAATAAGTTAATTAAAAGTTGAATAAGATTTGGAATTACTTTAAGGAAGGTGTTATTAGATAACAAAGTATCTAATTTTGGAACTTACAAGTTGTTAAAGAAATGAAGTTTCTTATGAATGCTAATGTGATTTAAAAAACAAGAGTAATATTTTAGTTGTGAATGTTTGTGAATTGGGGACTTATGTGAATACATGTAATGTGTAATTACGTAATGTATTCATTGGTGCATTATTGCAAATGTTTATGTTTATAAGGCATTTTAAGTTTGATCAAATGTGAATGAATATGTTAAATTTGAGCAAAATGGAATAAAGTCATATGTTATGCACCACATCACTTACATGTGATTCTTAAATCTGAAATGTTTTGTTTCAAAAACTGCCAAGTCCTAGGCGTGGGTAAAGAGGCTTGCCTAGAAGGGTCTGTAGTCGCTCCTGTAACTTGGCACTAAGGTGTCCCCTAATTATTGACACTACAGTGTCCCCTGATTTTGAGATAGAAGTCTCTTATGTTCTGTGATACAATCATGGTATCTTCTGTTCTGGTCCCGTTATCCACTTCTGTAAAAAAGGATTAGTAGGCTAACTTATTTTGTATTTTGATACATGTTCAGTTTTGTTATAAACAAGTTTTATTATGGTACAAAATAAGTTTTGATTTGTTACAAGACATATCCTGATCTTATACAAGTTATATTTTGATCTGAAAGAAATATATCCTATTCTGATTCGTGAACATTTTGTTCTGATATTTATATGTCTTGTTCTGTATTGATGAATCATATTCTGCTCTAAGACACACAATGTTTGAATTGCTTTATAATATGAACAATTAAATATTTTTGGTGATATGATCTGATTTTGTACAAATGATGCTAGACGACTGCTATAGATAGTCGCCAATTTATATCTTGTTTAGTTATTCCCCACCAAGCTATATGCTTAGCACGGTGGTTTTGCCTCCATATAGGTTCTGATAAGAAGGTTTAAAGACTATGACAAAGACAATCACAATGGCTAAAAATAATATGCTTTGTGTTGGAAATATTCAGTTTGTTTTTTAGTTGTACTCTATATGTTGAGACATATTGTATTTTGATGTAAATGATTTGAACTAACCTTAATATAGGATGGCTTTTGAATTTATGGCATGTATTTTGATAAGTACAATATGTATGATATGTTTTTTTTATAAAATAACATATAATGATATGTAATGTATGTTTGCTTCAGTTTCTGGAAGTGCTTTGAAATGTTTGGTATGTTTTTGTTCTGTTTTGTGTGGCATTTGTATATCATTCTAGGGGATATGTGGGTGTTATATCGTTTGGTATTAGAGCATAGTTTAGGTGATTCTGGTTTAATCAATGCTTAAATATTGGTTGTACTTGGATATAAGAGTTATGTTTGGCCTAATTTGGTTTGTCCCATGTTTCAGTTTTTGATTTAAGAATGGAAAGATTTCATAAGGTTGTTGATGAGGTTGATGAGAGTAATACTCCTACACGATCTCATCCATCTATATATGGACCCTTTAGGGTAAATCGAGATGAATGATGATATGCCAGAGTGTGAGAAAATGAAAAATTGATGATATCCTGATATAGGAGATATTACATGGTTCGATATGTTGGACATAGAGTCTGTGTACTTGTATTTATGGTTATATTAAGGAATATGAGATTAGTATTATGCTATGGTTGTATACCTTTAAATTGATGTGGAAGTAAATATATTTTTGTGGATTTGATGGAGAAAAGAATAGAGATGTAAGTAAAAGTGACGGGATTTAAAGTGTGCAAGCAAGTTAAAAGAAAACCAAAATTTCTATTACCTTTAAAGGTTGAACTTTGTACTGGAATGGTTGTTTAGGTGTCATGTTCAGAGTTTGTGATTTAGTATAAGAATATAACATTGGGTTTGATATTATAATTTCATGATGCTTCCATATTTTATATTTCTAAATTGATTGTGAACATACGTAAGTAAGATGAAGTATATGATAGTGATATACGTAAAAGTCCTTAAGATTAAGTTGATCAGTTATTACGAGTGTACATTTGATAATGTGGTTGATTTGGCGAATGATATTACGGTGTACATATGTATTATATGCTTGGATATGAAAGTAATTAAGGTCAAGGTATCATCCGCGTAAGATATTAATTGGTGATCTTTTGAAAATAAATCTCTAGATAAGATGCATTGATCTTGATGGTATATACCAAGGCATAAGAGTAAAAGTGTATGCCTATTGCTTCACCAAGCTTTAGTATATAGAACATTATGATTATGTGAGATATGATAGTAAATGATCTTATCGAGATATTATGAATAGCTAAAAAGTGACGACGAACATAGTTGACTTTTAAGATTTCTCGAACAATACAAATAATTGAGAAAAGAAAATTTTCTTTCTATGAGAACTTTCACTAAATTGTATCATGTAGACCAAATGTTCCATTTTTAGGAATGGATAAATATTGAATGAATCAGAAGTAAATATTGGAGTTAGATAATTATGATACTTAGGCACAAGAAGCTACATAGGAAATTGAAGAAAACATCAAACAGTATAGCCCCCATCTGCTGAGTCAGTCAATTAAGAATTTTGATGATGAAATTCTTTTAAGGCGGCAAGAATTGTAAGGCCCTAATTACACCCTAGTAGAAATGTTACATGTCCATAAAAGTAAAAGTGATAGGTGTCGAAATTGTTATATGATTGTGAATTATATATGTCTTGAATCTATGTTTGATGGACCATAAGTAGTAACTTGGAATTAATTGTTACTGTTGGACCCCGAACTTTTGATGAAAATTAGAAATATTAAAATGAAATTTAATGAGAAGAAATTGGTGAGAAAATTT
>JANKOE010000002.1:55627510-55639712 GCA_026284465.1 Erythroxylum citrifolium | reverse complement strand
TGCTTCCGTTTCGCTTTCGATCCTTCGATTTTCGATATGTTTCCGTTCTTTGTTTTGTTTTGCTTCCGTTCTTTCATGGATGTTCGTTAAGTTTGTGCTTCGAGGTTGGGATTCGGAAACGGGTCCCAACAACACCAGTTCATATCCTTTAGGAATACGCTCAATGTACCCGTCCCACTCTTTTCACTCAAAGTTTCTCCATTAATTTTAGATAGCTATGATCCTACGAGGAGATGTAAATCAAAGTCTTACAAATCTAATGGTTCAAGAACCAAGTCATTTGGAGGTCTAGAGAATAAGTTATGGTCAAAAGAAACAACCATGTTTATGAACTCAATTATGCTGAACCTGTTTTGGGGAAATAGCCATAACTTTCAGTAGAAACTTCTGATTGAGGTGTTCTTTGAATGGTTCGAAAGAGGACATGAAGAGCTACAACTTTCATAAAGACCACAAAGGCCAAATCTTTCATCTGAGGGGTCAAAAATAAAAGCAAACGATATGACGTCATTTTGAGACGAAGATGACGTCATCAGACGATTTAAGGTTGGGAAAATTGTTATAACTTTCCCTACAGATATCGGATTAAGGAGTTCTTTGTATAGTTTGAAAGGGAATTGCAAGAGCTACAACTCTTATGAAAAGCTCAAAGGCCAATTCCAATGTTTGAAGGGTAGAAAATGGATCAGAAGGTGACAATGAACAGTAACTGAGACAGTCAAATTGAGACATAAAAAGTCAAACTGAGACGGAAGCAAAAGCAGACGGTCAAACTGAGACGGAAAAAGTCAAACATGAGACTATGAACAGTAACTGAGACGGAAGCAATGAACAATAACTGAGACGCAAAAAGTCAAACATGAGACGAAAGTAAAAGCAAACGGTCAAACTCAGACGCAAAAAGTCAAACATGAGACGATGAGTAGTAACTGAGATGGTTAAACTAAGACGCAAAAAGTCAAACATGAGACGGAGTCTAAGGCTGAAGCAATCAAAAGGACATAACATTTTCATACTATATATCGTTGGAAAGATAGAAGAGAGATCTATAACTCTTCAGAAGGAAACTTTGCCAAAATCTATTTAAATTAAGTCTAGATTTTCTCCCGAAGTCGGAACACGAATTTTACACTCAACTCTCAACGTCCTACACCCAGTTCTAAACTTCATAACAACTTTTGAGATTCTTAGAGACTAAATTGAATTTCAATGTCTTCATAAGAAATGTAATTTTATATCTCCAGTTTAATCCAAATTAAGAATCATCTTGTTTGGATTACTAGAGAAAAAGTTATAGCTAATAGACCGAAGTACACCCAGTAAGCATTTTCCAGATTTTCAACCTTTCAATATTTCACGACACCCCAAACACTCATAATCTTTCAAAACACTAAATTTGCACATAACCATATTTTTCATCCCCTAACAACCCAGTACTTATGAACAAACACATAAATGCCATTTTTAATGCAGATGACAATAACTTAGTAATTTGATGCATGAATCCCCCAACTCTAAAGGATTTACTCACTACTTACCTGTTGAAACTCCAAAATCCTCAAGCCTTAAACTCCACACAGTTTACGCACTTCACCGAGTACAATGACCAATTTCTAGTTTTTCTCAGGGTAGAGGAACCAAGTGGCAAGTTAGGTTTGGTGAAGAAGTCTCTTAAAAGGTATTTGATGGAAAACTCTGTGTTTCGAAAGAAGTTTGAAGAAAAAGATAATGAAGAAAGGACTTAGACATAACTTAACCTGTCAACTCCCAAGAAATAGTAACCTACTTCTAGAAAGAGTAGAAAAGCCTAGGTGACACTTGTTAGTTTCCCAAATACCTAAGCACTAACTTAGTTTCCTTTGAAACTAACTCTCTTAACTTTCATTTTACAATCCAACTATCTCCAAAGCTTCTTTTAATGTCTTCTTCTTCTTCTTCTTCTTCTTTTTAATTTCCAAAAATTTATTCCTAATTTCACGACTATTCAAAAATACCATAATTCCATTAACCCATAAAACTTCCAAAGTAAAACATTCAAAATTCTCAAATTTTCACAAATCAATTCAATTATACCCGGAATTATTCATGAATGCATGTACAATTATTTTCATCTGTAATAACATTCACTATTCATATATAAGTGTATGGCTTAATATGCATGAACATGAAAATGCATCTCTACTCTCATTAATCACTTACAATTACCAATTTAACCCTCCCACAAGTAATGGGATGTTACAAATAGGGTGGTACAAGCTCTTCTAGGAAGATCTAAAGGTTAAATGACTCAGTATTTGCCTACTTAAACAATATGGTGGTCTTGGCATAATGTCTGTTATACTAATAAACAAATCACAATTGGTCAAAAGATGCTGAAAGCTATATAAAGATAAGGAGAAACTATGGGTCAAATGGATCCACATGTATCATATTAAGGGGAACAACTTATGCATCATCAACATCAATAAAAATATTTTGTAGACTTTGCAGCAAATTCTCGAAACAATGGAATGGATGCATTCACTTATAAAACACAAAATAGTAATGGTCAGGAAACCTTGTTATGGTATGATTAGTGGCATCAACTAATATCCTTATACAAACACCTGACCTATTACTAAGATCACTTATCCCTCTATATACCAAAGTTATCCTCATATGTCCTAAATTCATCTAATTTTGACACTATCATTTAAACACCTAACAGGTTAATGAAATTTAGTTTGTGTTATTGCAGAAAACATCTACAGGAAGCTAAAAACCTTCAAACCAAGTCTTGGCACAAAGTGGTATGAGACTCAAGTTTATTTATAGCTCAATCTTTCATACTTTGGTTAGCTACCATTGGGAAATTATCAACTGAAAGCTTTAAAGTTTTTTATCTTTAAAACTAATTTTGAACTTTTTAATCAGTTCACCTATGAAGTCATCAATTTGCACTTATTTTATACTTAATTATCTTTAATGTGTTGAAATTATTATTCGAAATTAATGGAATTATCTTATAATTGTTTACAGATGATTTTCGACACCTTAAAGATGAAATTGAATTAAAAAGATGCAAAAGAATGAAGAAAATCCGAAATTCCAAATTTGACAGCAACTTAGTGACTAAGCGTGGGCACGTCTAAGGATGGAATAAATCTGTAGATCAATTGTCAAGATTCAAATTCGAGATTTTCACAATCTTAAAAGATTATATTGCCATCTTTCAAGGGGATTGACCACCTGAAATTAGGGGATACATTATCTGAAGAGAACCAAGGAAAGATAGGAGGGAAATTAAAAAGATAAGCATAAAAGGAGAGAGGATCACTATTCATGCAAGCTAGACTAGGTTTTAGGATAGATTTTCGTTTCTGCATCTTTTCTTTTCTAGTTTTTACATTTTCTACACTTCTCCTTTTAATATTTTCGTATTTTCCAGTAAGGACCAGGGATGGAGACTTTAAGCTTTGTTATTTCTTTTGTTTTCACTTCTATTATAAGTAGCTAAACTTTTTGTTTTGGTTGAGGGGATCCGTGCTATCTACTATTATGTGTGAGATGTTTTGAATAAAGTTTATGTTGATAATAAACATTGAATATCTTCATATCTACTCTTTCTAATTGAATTCACTGGTTTCTAGGTGCACAACTAGGGATTAATTTGTTCAATCGCTAGATTAACGAAATATGATGTTCAGTTTTGCTAATCACAAGTAGCAATTAGGACTACCTTCTCTACGTTAGAGTCGAAAATTCTTAGGAGATATTCACTTGATTGATTGCATGCTGTACATGTATTTCGCTTGCTCATTGGTTTTTGATTCGTAAAGCTATTATTCAATTGAACCTAAGATCGTATCTAGGTTGTTGTTTAATAAGAATGCTAGGATACATGTTTCTAGTCATTACCTTTAAAAGAAAACTTCCCCAATGAATGTTTGTTAATGATTGCAATTTTATATTGAGGATCCATATTAGCGTGATAACATTGGTGACCTGAAAATCAACGTATTTTTCCCATCAATTTTTCAAATTCAATTATTGCTTTAGATTTGTGATTTTTCCTATAATTTTTCTTAAATTGCGTGAAATAAAAACAACCCCCACTTTTACTTTGTTTTAGTTTTAAACTCCCTAACTTTTACCGTTAAAAATTTCTCGCGGGAATGATATCCATTTACCACTACTATATTAAATTGTATTAACGAAAGTGATTTCTTTTGAATTTGGTTGCAGGCGACAGTAGTACAAAATTTTGGCACCATTGCCAAGGAATTTCTTAACGGTTTTTGTTAGTGATATTTTTGTTTTTGTTTTTTTGGTTCCATTGCTCTTGGTTACCTTGTCTTCTGTTTGTTTCAGTTTCACAGCTCTTTTTGATTTTTCGATCTTTTAAGCGACATGGCTCACTATCAGTATGCTTTTGATTATGATTTTTAATATTATCCTTATTATGATAATGAATTTCCGTCTATTGCAAATTCCAAGTTTGACCGTCAAGTGGCAGATTTCACACCCTTAGCCGTGCAAGTACCAAGAGATGACCAATAAGCTAAGGTATGTGAAGTTTGCTCATTTTTGGGTTATTTTTTTTGTACGTGTTTCTTTTTGTAGGATACAAAGTACGGATTCACTTCTCCACCAGGCTACTATGTAGAGCAGTCCTACTTCAAGCCTCCACGTCCACCTCCACCATCGCCACCACAAGCTAATGAAATGTCTTTGGAGGAGATTGTAATGAGTTTGGAGACGAGCACTCTTCCATTCCATCAGTTTAGACAACCGTACATGCCTCGGCAAAATCAAAACATAACTTCAAAATTCGAAGGTAAGACTTCTTTGGAAGATGTAATTCATTCTTTGGCCACTAACATTTTGACGTTTTAGCGGAATACTAAAGCAACTATTGAAAATCTACATAGAAATATGGAAAATCAACAAAGAAATTTCAAAAATCTATTAAGCCAAATGGCAATTCTCATAAATCGATTGGAGGCACAAAGTTTTGGGAATTTTCCAGCACAATCAGAAATCAATCCCAAAAAAATCGCGAAGGTTATCACATTGCGGAAGAGATTATTGTTCGAGAAAAGATGGAGGATGTGAAACCTCCTAAGGTAAGTGATGCAGTTCATGTTATTGCTAACCGAATTTCATTTTCTTTTCCTAGTTGTTTATAGGTACAAAAACAAGAAGAACAAGAAGAGCCGCAAGAAGTTCAGTTTTTAGGAGAGATGTGGCCGAGCGAGCTAAAGATCAAAGGTGACAAGCAGGATGTCGAGTCTCCATAACCATTGGCGTTACTTTTATAGAGACCATCCTGGTGTGAGAAGGACGATGCCTGAAAAGACGAGTGGATATTAGAGTATGATGGTGAAGCGATGAAGTTCCACTCATCAGAAGTCATGGAGTATCGTGCTAATAAAAATCCTACTTTGAGGGAAGGTGCTTTAGGTTCCTCATGGAGTTTGAGCATGGTTCCTATTGGACTCAAGCATCCATTCGGTAATGGATGATGTACATATGCCAACGGTCAAGCTTACGACCTTTGATAAGCGCTTAATGGGAGGCCACCCATTAGTATCCTTTCTTTTATGTGTTTTTTTAACAATTTTCTTTTATTTTCATTTTTAGATTTAATTTAGTTCAGCTTGGAATTTAAATTCACATTTTTATTTATGTCATTTTAAGTTTCATCTTTTCTTTTTAAAATAAAAAATGAAAAAAGAAAAAATTTTATTCACACTGCCCCTATTTCCCCCTTCTTCTTTCATCACGTTTTTTCTCTTGTTGATTCCAATTGCAGCTGCCGCCCATCAATACTCACCTTTTAGACTTTCAATCCCATTTTCCCACCACGCACTCACGAAACTTCCAGCCTTTCTTTCCCACTCACTCATCTACCCTAACTTGTGCTTTTGAATTTGCGTTATTGTTTTCCTCTTTTGCAGGTGGTTTTCCATGGAATTAGCACAATGCCTAGAAAGAAAAGTGACTCACGCAGGCTACCCACGCCCATATAATTTGCTGCTAATTTTTCTCCACCACAGCCCACTACCCACACCACCGAACCACCTTTCGCCCCATCTGACAGCACCTTGATTTTGGCATTTCCATAATAGAGAAGCTTTCTTTAACTTTTTCCTTTATTTTTTATGCTTTTTTAACATTGAGGACAATGTTGGTCTAGGTGTAGGGAAAAGAATTGGACTTTTGATGTGAAAATTTTTTGTTTTTGCGTGGTTTTATTGATTTTTGCATATGGTTATGCATGTTGAGCTATAAAGCTTTATCATAGTAGTTTGGATAAGATTGGGCATATGCATGAAATTAAATTGGGCTAAGTGAGTTTTAAGGTGAATCATGTTGACTTATTACAATAGCTGATCTCATAGATTTAGTCATAATTTTGACATTTGAGTGATGAGGTAATGTGTGGAATTGAAGCGAATTCTTGAATTAAACCTGTGAGCGAAACTTGAGCCTAAATGACATCATCTTTATGTTATGCTATTTTTTTGAATTGTGTGATGCTTCTCTATTTATGTTGTCTTCAGAACTTGCATAGAACCGGTTTGAATTTGTTTGATCACATGGGATATAGAAATGATTAAGGCCTTCCTTGTTTTTACACCTTAGCTTAAAATTGACTCACCTATCTATTTTCCCTTTGCAAACATTTTTGAGCCTCTATCCTTGTTTTTCAATCAATCACCTTATTTTTAAAACCCAAAAACCCCATTAGCCTTACCCTATCACAAGTTGAATGAAGCATTGAGTAATTTGGGACTTTTGTTTTGTATTTTGTTCTGAGATACTTTTATCAGTATTTCTACTCATGTGTTTATTACTTTCTCTTGTTTTTATTGTTTTCCCTTATTCTTAGCGTTATTTGAAAAAAAAGAAAAAAAGAAAAAGAATTGAAAAGGAAAAGGAAAAAGGAAAAAGAAAAAAAAGAAAAAAAAGAAAAAAAAGAAAAGAAGAATAAAATATAGTATAAAAAGATAAACTAAATCCTAGATCTATCGTTGTTGTAGCATCTATCACTTCTTTAAAATAGGGTGAACTTAAAGAATTCAAAGGAATACATGAACGATAGAACCATCTAGCCTATGCTTATTTACATTACAAAACAACATCCTTATCAATCAAAACACTTTTTAAATTAAGTTGATTGTTAATCCGAAGAAAATAAGAATATATGTCAATAAGAACCATCTAATACTTGTTATGCTTCATCTTCTATAAATGATATATTATGAGCCTACTTATTTTTCTTTTTCTTTTTTACTTATTGTTACAAATTATTTCACATCCTCTCATAAACATAAAATGGTACCTTTTTTTTTCAAGAAGCAATATTATATATAATACCAGCAAGATGCTCATTCATTTTATAAATTCCTCTCCTTTTAAATTTCTACTACAAAACATGTAATTATATTGGACATTTTTATCATATGTTTGAGAAGAAGAAAAATAATTTCATTCGAGATCAAAATTGCCACCTATAGAGTATGTTAAGTTCAATGATTCTGTTGGACCCCAAATTTTTATTTTATTTATTTATTCATTTATTGATTTATTTTATTTTATTTTCTTAGAATATAGTCATTAATTTAGCAAGCATAAGTAGCAATTAGAATTTAGAATAGAAATGCTAGAATTAAAGTAGTAAGAGTATAAAGGGCAATTTTGGCATGTCACATAAGTATAAAAGCCATAAGGCATTAAAGGAAGGACAAAGTGGACATTTTACACTCATTAAGGGTATAATTGGAAGAAGAAAATATGGTCTTGCTATTAGGAAGAAGGAAAAACGTGAATAAGGGAGAGAAGAAGAGAAAATAATGAAAAAAAGAAGAGAGAAAGGAGAGACAGTCATTCTTAAGAGGAAAGAAGGAAGAGCAAGTAGGGTTTCATCTTTTCTTAGATTTTAAGAGTGATTTTGAGGTTATTCAAGAAGAGAAAAAGAAAGAGGAAGAGAAGAACTTCCATTTGAGTCCATAATCTCTTTTTTTGGTAAAGATTCAAGGTAAGTTCATTTTTTTAATCCTTTGGATTTTTGAAAGGGTTTTAGTTTATGGAGTTTAGGAAATGTATGAGTTTGAGTAATATAGAATCAATTTTAGTGAATATGCTTTGATTGGGTTCTCAATTTGTATTCTTATTGAATGGGATTTTTCCCATTGTTGAAGGAAATCAAGAAAGGCAAGAGGAGCAAGAGGAGAGGCATCTTTGAACAAGTTTTTAAGCAAGGAATTCAAGGTAGGTTTCATGTTTATAATTAAGTTAATAAGCCACAAATGTTTTTCCAAACAAATAGAGTTAGATGATTTTAAATGGCTTCATAAATGTTGCATTTATTGCTTTTTACATGATTTAAGAAATTGCTAAATGTTCGGTACTTGAATTTGTTGATGATTTACGAAATGAAGATGGAAATGATATTTGTAATTATATCATGCATATGGAAATCATGTTTCCGAAATGTACCTTTGTGTGGGTTAGTGGTGGTCCATTATGTTATGTCACGTGCATGTTGACCATATTAAAGGCTTCTCCCACTTGCCCGCTAGTGGCATGAAGCTCCTTCATAGACTTCCTCATATTTATGGACTACGTAAAACCAATATATGGCTTTGTGATAGTCCATTATGTTATTATCAGAGATTCGCAATAACTCCCACATGGACCTACCCAAACTATTTTGATTGCTTATGTGTTTATGATTTGTTGACAAGTTTGGTGAATACATGATGTATATTGCTTATGAATTGTTTGACATGTTGAGAATTTGGGAAATATGTGTTTTATGGATTCGATGCACAATTTCTATGGAAATGTATTTTCAATGTTTTCGCTTGTTTCTCGATTATAAACTTGTTACCCATAAGCTTTTAAGCTCAACCTCCATTCTTCCCGATCTCCAGGTGATGAGTAAGAGATCGAGTGATCAAGAGGCAAAGGAATCACTCCAAATTTGCATAATTTTTTGTATTTTGAGTTAGTTATGGTAAACACAAGGCTTTAGTTTTACTCGTTCATGTATGTTTTGTATTTTTGGATTATGAGATATGTTGTATTGTGGCTTAAAATGCTCATTAAAGCTTTGTAAAACTCTTTTCTTTGATGTTAATGGAATATGTTTGTGTTGCTCATGATTTTCCAAGATTTCACCTTTCTTTCTCAAGAGACTAAGATTTGAAGAAGTTCTTGTGTATTTGTTCATAACTATCTTTTGTTAAGTTATAGAAGTGGTTTTGGAAGTGTTTACGCAAAATTTGGTATTGGATTGTTAAGTTTTAGGTTGTTGGATTGGAAGGTTTTGCTGCGGAAAATAAACTTGGGCCACGATGAACCTTTCCCAAAGGGTATTTTATGTGATTTTTGGTAACTTTGCCGCGGCGAAGCCAGACCTTTGGCCGTGACGTATTTTTCTCGAAAGTTTTTTAATTTATCTTGAAACTTCGCCGCGGCAAGGCCAGATCTTTGGCCGCGATGTATTTGTCCAGAAGTGTACGAGGGTTTGATCCGGGGACTTTGTTGCGGTGAAGCCAAAACTTTCACCGCGGCATATTTGTCCCGATGGGTCCATTTGCTCAACCTTAAGCTTTCAACGTGGCAGGGCCAAAACTTATTTGTAACATATTTGACCCAAAGGGGGTACTGGCTTTTCCTTGGACCTTGGTCGCGGCAAAGCCAGACATTGGCCGTGGTGAACTTCTCCTGAAGGGTCCTTGGAAATGCCTTAGTTTTGCCGCAACGAACCTGCCATTATTGATGGTGAATTTTTTTCCTTGCAAATCCAATGTCTTTAACTACACCCATGTTTTATGACTCAGGAGTTGGCCTCCGGAAGCGGGATCCAATAGATTCCTTTTCTATTGATTCCATATTCTCTAATATAATTTTAACCTAAAAATATGCGAAAATATTTTTTTTTTACTTTTGTATAAAAATAAGTCATAACAATAATCATAAGAAAAGTAAGTCTTAAAAAAATGAACCAAAGAAGAAAGATGAAATGAAAAGATTAAAGGTAGAAGTCTAAGAAAGAAAATACTTCTTAACTTATCTTTGTGATTCTTTAGTCCCTTGTGTATATTTCTTAGTGAAAGATTTAGCTTTAGTCACCACAACTAAATAAATAAATATCAATAAAAAGGAGGGTTAACTTGTGATCTTGGCACAAGGAACCAAATTATATATAGAAGAAACAGAAAAGAGGTTGAAAACATTGAAGAAAGTCAATAAAAATAAGAGATATAAATCTTTTCTAGGATTGAATAAATCTAAAACGTCACTAAAAAATTTGAACTCTGTTTAAAGAATGACACTAACATGTCTATAATATTATTCTAATTTCTTTTTCAACATCTTTTAAATATACTTCTTTAATGTTTAAACATCACTCTATAACACACTCTGAAATTATCCTAAGAAAAATTAGTTATTTATATTAATTACTAATTCAATTCATTAATCAAATTCTTTAATTATAAAAATAGTAATTAGTTTTTAATATTAATATTTAAAACATTCAATTAAAGTATAAAGAAATAAATTTTGAAAAATATAATTTGTTAGAGAGATTGTGAGGACTTGAGTGAATTTGCCTAACTAATACATTAGCAAATCCTCAAGAATAGCTAATAACATCGACAAATAACATTTCTACTAGTTTTACACTTCTACTCTTTTTTGTAGCAAAGTAATTATCAACTAGTATAGTACATTTATCGACCAACACGCATTAAATGCATAGATTCATTAGTTGTTGAGACATTGGATGACCTCTCAATGATATTGGTATAACATGTCTTTTAAGGAGAAATTGATTAACCACACAACTAAGGTCAACTAATGTGCCAATATACTTGTCTAATACACTTTCAAATTACATTATTCGATCACTATTGTATATTGGTCAACATGATTTTAATCAACTCAAATGGTCAAGCTTGATTTTTTAATTAAATTATAATTAAAAGTTTTCAAAAATAGCTAATTTTTTAAAAAAAGATCAAGGTACTTTTCTTTAAAAACAAAACCTTTTGTCTCTAATGAATGAAAACAATCATATAATAAAGTGTGGTAAAATGTTTATGCATGGGGAGCCTTTAAGATTATCAAAGTTACTAAATGAGATTATAATTGACAGTAAAAAAATAGAATGACCTTGACATGCCTCGGACTTCTCTCTCTTTTTTTTGGTTTGATATTCACTCCGAGAATGACAAACTTTAACTTTTATTTATCATCTTCACGAGATATCCTCTAGAGTTATGTATAACTACTGGTCAAAACATTATGGGATACCTCACTTAATTTAAAACTTTAGAATGCTAATCTTTTTTATTACTCTTTTTCGAGTGCACCACAATACAAACAAGGGCATAACCTACCTTCTTTATTAAACTTATATTTTCTTACATAGTAATGAGTTAACTCAACCCTTTATTTCTTTATTACTCTAATGGGATACAATGAAATTTGAACCATAAAGGAGTTGTGTTCTTGTTTAATATATCTAATTTAATATTTTATGGCCAGTTTCATCGTAACAAAGGATTATAAGTAAGCCTTAACAAGACAATGAAATTTTATAATAAAAGATGAAAAAGATAGGTTTTACATAACCTTATAAAGCTTGAACTTATCAACAATAGTCATGAGTATAAGATAAAATAAGTTGTTTATACATTTTTAGTTCATTATATCAACATTATTCTCCTTCTCTCTCCTTTTTATTTTCTTACCTTTTATTGGTTCATAGTTGTGGGTCTAATCTTTCCAACCCATCTTACTTCTCTTTTTCATACAGCTTTTGATATAGTCTGTTAGACTTATGTAAATATAGTGCCCTGGAGAGCAAGTGTATTTACATGTAACTTTATCTTCTTCAGTTACAGTTTTGTAATAAAAATATTTATTACTAATAAAACAAAAGAGTTTGGTTTTATTCGTGTGAGCATTATATATCTGGTCAAAAAGGTACCAAGATTATTTTGTAAATAATATACATATGCATAGAGATGTATGGGAAACATATATATTATTAGAATCTGAATTAATTGATTCACAGTTGAATAATCAAGATGGTCACTTGATTATGGTTTAGACTGTAGTGTTGTGATTTATCTCCATATAAGTAAAGGAGTTTACTTCAAGGGAATGATGAGTTTCATATCATGATAGTAGTTGACTATCG
>JANKOE010000002.1:55601344-55619077 GCA_026284465.1 Erythroxylum citrifolium | reverse complement strand
GAGAATGTGATATTTATTCCTCATGTAGAGCTTACGCAGAGGCCAATCTATTAAAGGTCCAAGAAAGTTATTTGGTATATTTCACTACAAGAAAAAGAACCGTTACCGATGGAATTTACCGGCGGAAAGAATGGAAATTCTGTCGGTAACAATATTTGCCGACGTATAGGAGCGACGGAGGAAGTTGTCGGCGCTAGCGAGGTCGGTATTAATTACCGACGGTAACAATTTACAGTCGGTATAAATTACCGACCGAAGAGGAGAAGCGTCGGAATAGGGGGAAGACGCCTTCCGACAGAACCGTCGAAGGGAAATCCAGAAATTCCGACAGAACTGTCATAATATTCTCCGACGGAACCGTCGGCGTAAGTTGTTGTTTGAACCGTCAGCGAATTTTGTGTTCTTGTACCGACGGTTCCGTCGGTGAATGTATTGCTTTCACCGTCGGAACCGTCGGTAATAAATGCCAATAGCAGCAATACCGACGGTTCCGTCGGTAATGAATCAAGTATACAACCAAAGTTGCTTAATTCATATGTTATTCAAAAGTGGATTTTGTTTGATCGCTGAAGTCGCCTATAAATCTCTGTTAATGGGACAATTTGCCGAAAATCTGGTTGTTAAATTTGATTCCAAGGTTAACAAATTATAAATTACTGTAACATAAGTTTAGGACTTTTGAACCCATAGAAATTGTTTATAGTAAATGGCAAATGAACATAGATATTGTAAACATTCTTAACTGCAAATTGTAACATTTAATAGTATATAAGTGAAAACCAAATTTATGACTACAACAATCCTATTGTCCTGGTGAGCGTTGCTGTTATGAGTCTGTAGCCTTTGTTCTGACTTGGTCTATGTCATTCCTTAGCTTATTAATTACCTCCATCAACGTATTCACTGTGGCCTCAAGCTGACCGATTCGTCGGTTTGTCGGCTCTGAACTAAATGCAGCTGTTGTTGACATAGTGGAAGACTGCGAATAAAATGCATTGGCAGATGATCCTAGCCCAAAGATCCTTCCCCGACTGTCCCTGCCACCGACAACATCAAAATATACCTGGGTCTCATCAACAGGTGGTTCATCCTGCGACTGTTGCCCAATTGTTTGTTGTATTTGGTCCTATTAGGAGGTAAATACAACATATTATAACTAGTAAGTTATAATTCAAATAAGATTGAATATTAAACGAGGAAATTAACATACATGAAGTTCTCGACATCGGCTGTTTATGAATGTCACACCGTCATGTTTCTTGATGTGCGTATGCAAGAACAACTGATGGGGTGTAGGCCTAACACCCGTAGACTTTGCCTGTAGAACAACGAAAAGTAATAAGTTGAACTAGAATTTACCACTAATTCGGCAGCGTTTCAGCTATTTATTTGATATTATTACCCCCTGTTGAAGAAAGCAAATTATTCAACATAGCCATAAAGGCTTGCAGCATATTACTCAACACAATCATGCTCGGCAGGCATACTACACATATATGTTCATGACAATATTAGCAACTCAATTTACATTCAATTAGAGCAAAGTACAAATGTAGAATATGAATGTGATGTTAAAAAAACTTACAAGTCTCTTTGCATGCTCTCGGAGAGTAATTGTTCTGCCCATGTGAACGGGAAGATTGTCTGCTCCTCCCCTACCACGTCTGTTGGTGGAGTTACGACCCGAGATGCGCATTGCCTCAGGAGATCTCTAGTACTCCAGCCAATGACTCCATGTGGCCTCAGAAATGTAAGAGGGTCGTACACCACCGTTGTGTATCTGATTAATTAAGTCGCGAAAATGTGTACGGGCTCGCGACTCCCATACACTATATATGTATTATCCCATCGAGTTCAGAACTTCAGTAAAAATGTTTCTGAGAATATAAGGAATAAATTCATTTAAACTTATAAACAATTTATATGTATGTTATGAATGGATAGAACAAAAAGAAAACACATATATATGCCTTACTGTACCTTAAACTCCTGAAAGTAAAATATCTTTGTTGCCTCAGAGATCTTCTTCTATGCATAACCCTCATGATCAATCCTCTCTTTAAAGGTAGATGTAATTTTTCATGAACAGAGCCCAGACGAAATGAACCTAATACAGAGCACAAATAAGGTAATAATCCAAGCAATCATGTAACACATCAATATAATGATAAACATGTACAGTGTGTCATGTGATCGCACTTACTATTTATCGGATATTGTTATATACTCTCTACCATCGGGCCCCTCAGATCCAGGTTGAATCTCGTTTCCGTCATCTTCTATAACTGTATTGCTTGATCGTTCACTGTTGGATTTTTCTGCATCTCCAGTCGCAGGTGATCCAGAAGCTCCAACTGTAGGGGCTGGAGGTGGTGTTGCTGACTCAGTTGGAGCTAGAGGTTGCAATGGGCCACCCTCAGAGTAAGTTCCTCCAAGCATGCCTGTAATCCTGGGGCGCATGACATGACGTGCTCTCTTTGGTGCCATATTGTGACTTGGAATTATTTTCTTACTGAATTGTCCAAGAAATATTTACACGTTGCAATGTAAATGGAAAACAAAATGACATATTTCATAACATTACATCGAATTTAGTGTTACAGTCATAGTACAATAATATCACAAGTTTAAAGCACATCCCAAATGTAATACAGAGATACATGACAATGATCTTAATTTTTTTTTGGATGTCAAGTAACATGCGAGTCGGTAAAGGTGAATGAGTCTCCGATGGGTGGATTTCTGAGAAGATTCCTAGCATGTTCTAACGCTCCAATGGAAACAGTATATGTTCTTCCCGAAACTGTTCGGTTTTGAATACCTTCTTGCAACAGCTTTTTCGCTATGGCTAAGTTGCTTTGTGTAATGTTCGGAAATCGTTGACCTAGAACACAATAGGAAGAAACACAGAATCGTTTCCACAATACGGACAGGCCAATTTTCCAGCTGTGCTCCATCTAGATAACATTGCAAATGCTGGAAAATCAGTAATAGTCGACATCAAAGCCGCCCTCAACACAAAATTCTGTTTATGAGAGACATCATATGTATACACACCATATTTGTAACATCCTAGCCCCATATTAAGGGTTAAGACCTGAAATTTCAGTACAAGCGAGCTTAAAGAGAAACTAAGACAATGCATTTTCTTATTCATGCATCATGTTAGCATATATGCACGCAAATACTGAATGTTTTCATTTAAAAAGTTGTACATGCATTCATTGACAACTTCCGGGTATAAACAATATTAAATGTGATTTTATTGAAATGTATGGAGAGAGATTGAGTGAAAAGAGTGAGACGGGTACAGTGAGTGTGTTATTCAATCATATGAACTGGTGTTGTCTCACTGAACATACTTCAGTATTTTGATGTTTTCTGACTCAGTAGAGGTCCAAATGAGATGATTTTTGATTTGTGGTAAAATAGAGACATGGAGCTACAAATGGTATGAAGAACTTGGAATCCAATTCAGTCTCTCAGATGTCTAAAATTCAGATGGAAGTTATGCATAGTGTACTGTTATGGACAAGAACAGTCCAAAATGGTTGGAGTGTATCTTCTGAATCACTAAACCAAATGGAATAATTTTGGTGTTATTAGAAACTTAAGACAATGAAGAACATTCTTCTGGAAGAAAGTATTATGTTAGAATATTTAAGGGTACTGTCGGCAAGAGACTTAAGTTTAAAAGAGCATAAGCTTATAAGGAAGGATAAAATGAACTTTTTAGACTCATTAAGGTCATAATTGGAAAAAGAAGTGTTGTCCTGCTTATAAATGGAGAAGAACTACGGGAATGAGAGGATTCTAGAGAACAAAATGTATGGACAAGCGAAGAGAGAGAAATAGCATGAAGAAGAGAAAACAAGCTAGGGTTTTAATTTCTTTAGCCTTCAAGAGAAATTTTGAAGTGGTTCAAGAAGAGAAAAAGTAAGAGGAAGAAAAGAGTTTCCATTTAAGCTAAAGATCTCTTTTGGTGGAGAATCAAGGTAAGATATTTTTGACTTTTTTGAATTTTTGGAAGGATTCTAGCTTATGGAGTTTAGACATTGTTTGGGTTTAAATGTTCTAGAATCAATTTTAGTGATTTTACATTGTGGGATCTTTAAGTGGATTCCTATTGAATGAGATTCGGTTTGTTTTAGGAAACTAAGAGAATCCTACCCAAGAACAAGGGGAAAGACAATTTTGCACTTGGAGTTTGCAAGCAAACTATGTGAGTAATATATTTGTGGTTATTGTGTAAATGGGCAATGTGCCTAAGTGTGTACATATGTTTAAATTGCTAAGCTATGGATAAGAATTGGATATTAAGAGATCATGCGAGATTGAAAAGAGATGACAAGAAATTGAGTTATGGTAAAGAGTAACCAAGTGTTCTTGAAGAGTAAGCTTATGAATAAGCTAGACTTATAAAAAGGGTAAAGATTGAAAGGAGAATTTATAAATGATTATGTACAAATGAAGTGTAATTCATAGTTCAATGAGACATATATGAATTATGAAATGGGAATGAGCTTCATATGTGTTCTCAAACATACCCAAGATTGTCATTGAGTATGCATTGTACATAGTCCATTTATTTCATTGGGCATTTTGCTTAAATGGACTATGTAGATCAAGTGTCCGCATCTAGGCGTTTCCAAAATGTTGAGGCAATTGCTAATCTGGAGCGTACTGTGAGTAGACCGAGATGGTCTCGTTTCAATTATTACATCGTTTTATTTTGTATAATTGAATTTCTGAACTATGACTGAATGTGCTTATGTATGTTGGGTGCCAGACAGGAGGTCCGATGAATGTGAAAAGTGATTGGGAAATTGAAGTGCTACTTGAATTATGTGTATTCAATACTGATGTGATGTGATCTATGATTTGGAATTGTTATTGCAAAAAAATGAAATTGTAACTTCTCCATTTTAATGTGGCATGTTGGACTAAAGTCCGATGAGATGTAAAAATGTGAAAATGGGATAGGTAATTTGTGATACATAATTCGGCTGATCAATGTGTCCTACATGGGAATTTACATATGAATACTGATGATATGAGGGCGCAATGGGAATTTGCATATGAACACTAATGGGATATAAGAAAGTGACTGAATGAGATTTGAAATTTATGAGTGATGCATTCCATAGCATGAATGCAGGAAATATAATGGCAGTTGTGACCAGAGTAGCCACCGGTTAGAGCTAAAAGCTCAACGAATGAAAAAGAGCCTCGAGCTCGAAGGGAAGTAGTGCATCCCCAGAGGGCTCTCCTACCCCTACAGATTAGAAATGAATCAGATCCTTTGGCTCAACGCATAATGAGCCCCATAGGGGGACAGTTCAGGCACTCGGTCGCAATAACGTAACAACTGGAAAGTGGGTCACATGCACACTGCATATGTATAACATACATGATTAAATGATATTGAATGGGAAATGACTGGTTTCATATGTGAGATTCAATATGGTTGTTAATGACATGAAATGTAATATGTGAAATGATTATCATGGGTTGAATGATTTTTGAATGTATTATGTGTGGAATGTGATTTGCAAAATGACAGATCAATTGTATTTGATTCATTATGATTGTTAATGGGATAATGTGATTTGTACATGTTATGTTATGAGTGAGCTATCAATGATGGTCACTCACTGAGTTTCACAAAATTTATCCAAAATTTGCAACTATTTTTTAGGATTAAAAGAATACACCGTTAGCCCAACGGGAGCATGTTTACAACATTCAAGTGAGGAATAGAGGCCGGGATCAGTTCGCGTCTGCATTTCATGTCTTTCATTTTTGTATAATGTGTAAATTGAAATGACTTATGGATTTTTGTAATTGTGAAAGGGCCTAAACAGCCATATGGGAATTGTCTTGATAAATGACATTGTATGAATGGGAGGGGCTTATGCCCTATTTGATTATTGACTTCCGCTTATGTGCTTGTGTTAGATAATAAAAAAAAAATATACCGATTTCTGTTAAACTGAGTGATACAACAAACCACCGCGGGGCATGGACTCGGATATCACCGTCGATGTCGGGTTCGGGTCTTGCGGGAGTGGGGTGCTACACATGCTAACTCGATTACCAATGGTCCATCCACTTAAGCATACACTAAGTCCTTACTCCATCAATAACTTAGCCTTATCCAAGTAAACTCGTACAAGTTCCTAAACTCTCCTAAAACTCTCATTATGCTTAATCTACTTCTTAAGTCACCTTGTAACTCTCGCATATTCCCGTTAAACGTGTGATCTAGCTAACCTTCCACCTGATGTCCATCTCAAGCTTTCTTTTGGTCTCACGTTCAAATCTTGCATATCGTCGAAGATTTCTACCAATGTGCACTAATACATGCCAACGCTTGACATTACCCCTTTTCGTTCTTACTTCCTCATAAGTCTTTTGCCTTGTTCTATTTTCCACATGTCAAACACTAGGCTAAGCTCTCCAATGCCCTTACAATTTTGCTATATCAAACTTAGGGGTCTAACAACTAGCTAGAAGATGAAACTAACTTTTGGTGAGTGGCGTTTAAACCAAATAAGTGATTGCATCATAGTACAGAGGGTTTAAAATCTAGAAGACTAGCATAACCAACAAATTGATCTTTATTGGAAATATTAGGAAGTGATGGCAAATTGTCTTTAACCGTAGGTAATAGGCATATATAGATGACCAACACCACTCACCATCCAAAAAGATGTTGGAAAATTTAGCATTCAGAAGCAAATAATTCTCATAGTTAATTCTAGAAGATAAGAAGCTAGAGGGAGCGCTGAGGGGGTGCTAGAGATTAGTTCTTAAATTATTCCCATCCATGTGATGAATATAACCTAATATTTGAGATCTTAACTTTAAAAGCTTCCATATATTTCAAAAATTCCTGATTTAGGATTAAAGAATATAAACTATAACTTTTTTAAAATATTAGTATGAAACTGTTATGCCTAAAGAAAATTTTCGTATCTTAATACGATTGACAGCGTGTGTCAAGTGCACTACAAAATTTACCTTACTCTGCACACTAAAATTTGTAGTTATGGATCCACAGGGAATGCTCAGTTAATTTTCGTAACAAAATTAATTGATACAACAAAAATATAAAAGGGTTTGATTTGGATTTTGAGCAGTTTATAAAATAAAATAAAAGTAAACTATCAAAAAAATTAAAGCAAGTAATAAAAAATGATTAAAGCATTAAATAAGAGTAAGGTCAGGTTTTAAGGTCAATCTTAGCCTAAACATGATCAAGCATATTCATCATCTTAACATCTTTACACTCCTCTTCGAACTATTGATATGAAACTAACAGTCTGCTATGATAATCTCAATTTTCCGTTAAGTTATGTTTAATTAAGATACAATTATTAATTAAACTTAACTACCGAATGACCTATGATAAGATCTCTAGATTCAATTTAACAGTAACATTTCAAAGTGGAAAACAATCAATAAAGTTAGTAACCTCACACGTTTGCATTATCTAACCTAAGTTATGTTGTTCCTAACGATTAATGATCATTAGATTCTACTAAAAACATCAAATGTAACAATTACGAATTACATTCAACATTATAGCAACAGGTTCGAAATAGAGCGATCAAAATAATGTATTAAGATCATCTATCCAAAACCCAGCTCATTTAACTCAATGAACACAAGAATCGAAAAAGAGATTACAACGTTAAAAGAATGAAAATTTCTCCCAATTCTATACAGCTACTTCATTGAGTTCTAGTTGATTATTATTGTTTTGTTGTCAAATTTAAAACTATATAGCCCTTAAAGATCGAGCTATGTCCTACGAAGATTCCCATTTGTAGGTTTTTGGTCCGACATATCTATTTTCACATTTGGTATATAAGAGTAGCCTAAACTTCAAAATACTTTAAGATGATCTATAGTTATTTTAACTCTATACTTAGCTTCAAATAGAGTCTTATGCTTCACAAGTTTGGTTAGAAGTTTGTTTAACTAATAGAAAACTTTTGCAAAAAAAAACTTACGAATTTTCTTTTCAAATAGTATACATCCTTACATCTCTATAAGGTTACAAGTTTCCTCTTACTGATCCTATTTTATCAAGAAGAGTAAGTGACAGTCAACTAACGTTCATTCCTAACTTCAACATAAAATCTACTAAACTTGTTTGATGTGTATTCATTGCCATTATCCGATCTTATTATCTTGATGTTATGATTTTCTTGGTTCTCTACCGAAACCTTTAATTTGCTAAACACATTAGCCACCTCTAATTTTTGTTTATGAAACAAGCCTAATGTATTATATTGTAATCTTCTATGAATAAGATTAAATACCTGCTCCCATTTAGTGAGGTTGTCTTCATTGGTCTATCAACATTTGTATGGATAAGTTGCAAATTTTTAGAAGCTCTCTAAGCCTTATTAATAGGAAATGAAAATCAAATTTTCTTTATAAATTAACAAAATTGACACATACTCTTTTAATCATGGCAATAAGAAGGCTTTGATTTAAGCCTTTGTGAAGCAAGTTTTGAAGTGCATCATATTTAAAATGGTCAAATCTCCTATGCCGCAAAAAGATATTCATCAATAATAGTAGTAAAGGCATGCATATTTACCTCTATCCACTTAATTGGAAAACTTTTGTCTTTCATATTTATAGACACCAACTTACAACTACCATGATTAACAATGGTGTAAGACATATTTTAAAAATGCAAAGAATAATTCTTCTTTAGAAATTGACTCACCCTTGGTGAAATTGGGCAAATTTTAAGCAAAAAAATTACATTCGAAATGTATTTAGCACCTATTAGAGTATTAAGAACAACTCATTGGCCTTTCACATTAAAAAATTCTTCATTCCTAATATTCACTTTAGACTTGTATAATTGATATAGTACCCTGAAGCTAGTTAAACCTTGTGTCATGTGGTTTGTACAACCACTATCAATAAGTCAAGTGTTAGCAGAGTGACTTGTTGTATGGCATGTACAAAAAAAAAACTTATATGTTTGTTGATGCTATTAATTTTTTTTACTATTTAAGCTTGCTACTCTTGTTGGTTATTCTTGTTCTTGCATACCCTCTCCACGTGACCAAATTGTTTACATGAATGACTTTTAAATCGACAGTAATTCTCTGAAATCACCTTGCTATTATAGTGAGGACAAGGAGGAAATCTCTTCTGGTTACCACTTTTGTTTTCATGACCTTCACTCTTTTGTTTATCCTTCTCACCAGATTGTTTCTTCTCTTTAGCTTGAGGTTTTCCTTTTTGCTTTGAAATGAAATCTACTTCATTGTTGTTTTCTTATGTCAATGTTCTCTTTTGTTTTTGAGCTTGAAATACATGAAAAAGCTTTGATGAAAGACATGGAAGCTTTATTGGTGTTTTCTCTTAATCCCTCACAAATCCTTTGAGATCTTTGATTGCTCCAATACAATGTACATGTATTAGCTTTCAACTAAAGGATAAAAGAATGAAATAGCAAAGAAACAAGAGAAACAAAGTTCTATGTTTCCTTTTGACTAGAACAACACTTTTCTTTCACATTTTGACCCTTATTGGTGTTTTCTCTTAATCCCTCACAAATCCTTTGAGATCTTTGATTGCTCCAATACAATGTATATGTATTAGCTTTCAACTAAAGGATAAAAGAATGATATAGCAAAGAAACAAGAGAAACAAAGTTCTATGTTTCCTTTTGACTAGAACAACACTTTTCTTGCACATTTTGACATTTATACTAACAAATCATATTTTTATTTTTTTCAATACCAAAGCTAACTAACATATTCAACTTTCATCAAACACAAATTCCAAAAAATAAGGATCTTTGCATATTTTTTAACTAATACTATTGCAAACCCAAAAGTTATAAAAATATATTAATAAAGTATTTAGAAAATTCTAAAATTCTAACAATCCCAAACAAATAGAGTTAAAATTCCCTCTAGTTAGGGTCTAAATTTAGCTCCTTAATTCCATTTCTTTACATATTGTTGTATGTCCTGGTCTAAAACCTAATTACTTGCTCAAGTCCTATATTTGATGAGAGCTTGAAATTAAAGTGCTTTACTTCCTCAAATAGGGAATCATATAAATCAAATTTCTTTCAAATTGTGGTTTTTCCATCTTTTCATGATTGTGAAGACTACTCTTTTTCAAGAAGAACTCGATTAAGGAACTAGTCATTCTTACCAGGGTAACTTTTAGCATTTCAAGTGACAGATTAATAAAATGGTTAATGTCTTCGAACTTAAGATGAATATATTTAAACATAGGTAAGTTGATTTGGTCCCTCACAATTGTAGACCAATATCTATTGATTAGAGAAGCATAATTTCAAGGCTGACCAAGAAGGATGTAGCTTGCGGGAGTTGGTAGGAGTCTAACAAAAGGAAGACCAAGGGATTGAGAAGCAACAAATTCAACTGCGTCAGCATTCGATAAGGAATGGGCAAATATAAAGGAAAAAAAGTTCAGAAGAATCAGTCAACCGAAAGAAGGGCCAAGAGTGGAAGGTCGAGATAGGCTTAAAGGAAAAAATGAAAATGAAAATTAGAAAACAAAGGTAGAAGAAAAAGAAAACAAGTCTTTAAAAGTTTCTCATTGAATAAATAGTAATCATTTAAAATATAAATCATCTAATCAAAGTATATACATGTAAAATTGTAAAATTTTCTCTTTATACTATAATGTAATTATTTATTTAAATAAATGATACATAAAGCTTAACTTGATTTAATTAATGATGAAATAAGTAAACTTCACACCCACAAGTTGACCTGAGCTGCAGCTATGTTTATACTTTTTGCCAAAAAAAATTAAACATTAACAATTTCCTTTCACTAAACAATAAATAAATACAAAACTCGCGAATGCCCTCTTCCTTTATTTAGCCGTTCAATAACTAGGATTGTATCAGAAACATCAACACTGAGACTATTGCACCAGTTGCAACCTTATGTAAGGATAATCTGGTGGAACCTGCTTGTCAAATAAGACAAACTATGGTGAAAATGAAAATCAGCTGATATGGTTGCAAAGAAATATGAATTAATCACAAACCTTCATTTCTAGGGATAGAGTAGTTGAAAAAAAATCTGAAATCATGATACCACAGGCTACAACTGGAGCCATAAATCTCCCACCCTTTCTTGTTCCCAATGGTGGTTCTAAAAGTCACTAGTTCATCTTCTAAGCAGTTTCCGCAGTCATTCCTGCTGACATCCCTAGTGCATTGAGCCATGCCATACCTCGTCCTGTTCTGTCCGGCATCGAACTCAGCAGTTTGAAACATGAAAGGCTGATCTGGGGTAGTAGAAGCAAGCTGCTGCATGAAGTCGAGTCCTTTTGAAACCAATTCAGGATCATCATAATCCGTTTCATTGGCTGTAGCCATTGCAGACCTGTCCAATGTGCCAGCAAAACTAACATTTGCGTATCGTACTAAACACCACTTCTGCCAAACGGTGACATTTTCGCTGCTTGAGCAATCATGAACCGCAGTGGAGTTCCTTATACAATTTATGCAGTTCATGCTCGAAACGTCACCTCTGCATTGTGCAAGGCCATAAATCTTGCTATTACCTTTCCCAGAGGTTGCTTTGCTGAATCCATTGCTAGGACTTGCATTTTCTGCAAGTGAACTCAACAGGTTGTTCAAATTTGATTGGTATTCACTATTCGTGATGGCGTTATTAGAAGCAGAACACTGCAGACCAACAACCTCGTTAGAATCAGCAAAGCAAGTCCTAGATAACAACATAAAAAATGACAATAAGAATTCTATACGATCCAAAAGGAATTTCGTCATCCCTTCCAGTCCTAACGAAACAGGAAACACGAAGAGCTCATGAATTCTCTGCTTGTGTTGAGATAATAGCCAAGAGAATTAAATCTTGCTAATATATCTTATTTCACAATAAAAGTCAACTCATTGGTCTCTGTTCAAAGATTACTATGGAGATGAATATTCGGATCACCATTTAAAAATCTGAACTCAGCTACGATCTGCTATTAGTCATATCCTAGCTGTGTAATCTTGCCAATTCTCCATATAAAAGTAGAGGTTGACTGGAACAACACGGCTTACTTTTTTTATTAATGCCTCATACATTTGATTGACATTAACTTTAAAAATGAAAATAAGAACTAGTGGCTTTTAGATTAATACTTTGGTTACCTTTCAACATCATCTAAGCTTTGACAAGTACTTAAAAAGGAAGATTGCAAAGAAAATTGGTTAGACAAATAAATGTTGGAGTTGCATGTGCCAACACTACTTTGAAGGCCAGTTTTCTATTCCTTTTGTCATCAAGAACCAATCAACGATAACAAGCAATATATAAAAGTAATTTATGCTATTCGTAGTTTCGTTTCAATTAAAACATCAATATTATATTCATGTCCAAACTGTATAACAACTTGCAATTAAAAATCAAAAAGCTTGTTAGAGACCTGCACGTTATCAATCGAACAGATCCTAAGTTTGAAGTTATCCTTAAGTGGCTACAAGAAGACAAAACAAGTTGAAAGGGTGATTGGATTATATTTCACATCAATTTTGAAATATGTATATTTAAGATTTGGAAAAAAAAATACAAATATTTCCTAAAATCTTCAAAAACTTGACTTTAGATTGATAAAAATCCATTCCAAATGACTTCCTCGGCCTTCCCTGTTCCTTTGTGTCGCTCTAGCGTTTCTCCTTGCATTTTCTTGCCCCCTTTATCTAAATTTATTGCCTTAATAATCCTGTGTTATTCAAAAGTTGCTAAAAAAATTTTGACATATAAAATTTAGCAAAAAAAAACCCTGAGTTGAAATTTTATTAACTCACAGCCCCTTATTAACACATGACTAAGGGTTTTTTTTGCAGCAAAATTGAAAACATAAGATTAATAGAGTAACATTTTATATCTTAGAGTTTAATTAGCTACTTTCGTATAACACAGGGGTCGCTACAACAATTTTGTCCCCTTTCTCTTGTGTCAATCAATCTTATCGTATGTGCTACTTATCAACATGACCATGTGCACTGTGATGAACTCTATAGTTCAATCAAACAACTCTAAGTTGCTTCAAACTTGTCTAAATTCATTCCTTTTTTGCTCTATGTGAGTGAATTAGACCTAAAAATAAAATATGAACAACTTAGTACTAAAATTAATATAAATACTCAAATAAACAAGCAAAATGCCATTGCTGCATAGTTCAAAACAAAGCCTTCCAATTGTCTTACCACAAATACAAAAAGGTACACTGTATTAATAGGGCGACCAAGTTTATAAGCTTTGAAGAACCACAACCGAGGTGGGCAGGGGCATGGCCAATCTATATTAAGACACAACCAAGGCAATTCCCTGTGTTTGTCACTGTCAAATACAATAAAGCTTTCTTTTCCTTTAGTTGTGCCTGCTTCTCATTAAAAACAATTAACAAATCAAAGCACTTACTCTAAATCAAATTTACTCAAAATTTTATTAAACTAAAAAAATGAAACTAAAATTAAAATTGTTCAAAAATAATAATAAAAAGAATTGCAAATCAATGGGTTACTTCCCATTAAGTGCTTCTTTAACATCGTATTAGCTGGACTTGGTCGTATCAAGCATTAGAATGAGGATACTTTTAATGAATTTGACTCCTCGAAATTCCTCTAAGTAAGGTTTCAGTCTTGATGCGTTAACCTTAAATGTTTCATTTGTCTTTAAGCTCAAGAACTATGCCACCCCGTATGGAAAGACTTGGATGATTTGAAACGATCTACTCCACCAAGAGTTTAATTTTCTAAGGAATAATCTCATCCTTGAATTGAGCAACAAGACTTTCATTCCAGGTTTGAAGGTTCTTCAAAGGATCATCTGTTGTGCATAGCCTTAGTTTTATCTTTGTAAATATTTGAACTTTCACAAGCTTCATTTCAGAGCTCATCATGCTCTAAAATCTGCAACATTCTTTGGCCCTTTGCTTCATCTAAACTCATATTTGTAGTCTTAATTACCCAATAATCTTTATGCTCCAATTCCACCGGTAAGCGACATGCCTTCTCGAACACTAGCTGATATGGGCTAATGTTGGACCCCATTTTCAAAGTCCAACATTCGACCCCGTTTCCAAAGCCCAATATTCGGAGTCAAAAAATGTGAGCTTCGTTGCCCCGTATTTCTGGAGCCCAAATCCTTTTCTGATACCAAACATATTGGGGCTGGGCTTCGTTCCCAATCTCGAGGTGCCCATTTGGGGCGATCGGGAAGGGTCGTGCGAGAGACACGTTGAAATCACTCAACTGGTGAGAATTTTAGCGCCAATGTTGGCGGGTTTGCCGTGACGTACTCTGAATATCGTTGCGGTGAAACCTTCGGACCAAATCCAGACCACCAACATTCAACACAAACATACATAAACACAATTCTTTCAAGACAATCATTTTAACAAAGAAGCCAATTATGATCATACACAACTGAACTACTTAAATTTATCATTTCGTTACTAAAGCAAAAGAGTTTGAAAACTTTATTTACATATCAAAAACCACACCATTGGCTTATTACAAAATACAAAATGTACATGATACAATTTAATGCTTATGTTTAACATGATTCTAAATACCAAAAGCTTCTGAACTAACTTAATTACACAAGTCTCTTTTCTCGGTGTTTGCCAAACTTTGCAAGGATTTACACAAGTCTCTTTTCTCGGTGTTTGCCAAACTTTGCAAGGATTAATGCTGATATGCTTTTTCTTCACCTGTGGAGTGGAAGGTAATGGTGTGAGCTGCGAAGCTCAGTGGCTTATACATTTATAGTCATTGGCAATGAGCCATAAAATTCAAGCGCGCACGCACGCACGCACGCACACACACATATATATATATATCAAAGTCTATATATATCCCATTTAATCTAGCAATTCTAGCTCAAAATTCATAATTCACAATATCGTCACATATAACATATCACGAGGATTCATCCATCAAAACATAGCACTCAATTATACATCATAATTGGCAAATCACATTGCAAATGTACAAACAAATAGCTCGAGGGTTCCATGAAAACAGAATGGAGAAACTGAAGTTTACACCATGAATAGAATGAGTCCATTTTCAGAGCTCATATGCCACAAGCGGATAGTCGGGAGAATGTTATTGTCAAAGTATACCTGACGAATAGAATGGTTCCACTCTTGCCCAAACAAAAGCATATATATTCATGCTCAAATCATTTCATCATACTTTCATTTCTTTCATGCTCTTTCCTTTCTTTTCATTTAGACAAAATGCCATGACATATTTTAAGGCATAACATGATCAAAATCACAATTCAATTATGTCAAAATGTCATACATCTTTTAAGGCATGACATAAAACACATCATAATGCATTTTCCACATCACAACAATTCACAATTTAGCACATATTCACACATAAGACAATTAGCTCATATTACACAACAACTATAAATATATTAACCACTCAAATTGTTGGAAAAAACCGATTTAAGGTTGCCTTTCCTTTTGCCCTTGGGTAGGATTCTTTTAGTTTCCTAAACAAACCAGTTATCATTCAATAAGAATCCAATTGAAAATCCCACAATGCAAAATCACTAAAATTGATTCTAGAATACTTAAATCCAAGCATTTTCTAAACTTCATGAACTAAAATCCTTCCAAAAATTCAAAAGATTCAAAACGATTCTTGATTCTTCACCAAATGAAGAGATCTTTAGCTCAAATGGAAGCTCTTTTCTTCCTCTTCCTTTTTTCTTCTTGAACAACTCCAAAATCTCTCTTGAAGACTACGAAAAATTAAACCCTAACTTAACTCTCTTCTTTTCTCTCAAACCACCGAACTATCTTTCTCTTTCTTTCTCATTTTTGTTATTCTCTTCTTCTCTCCCTCAATTCACATTTTTCTTCTTCATTTAAAAACAAGACAATACTTCTTCTTCCAATTATGCCCATAATGATTAAGAAATGTCTAATTTTTATTCTTCCAATAGATACCCTTACTTTAATTTAATCAATCTTTTTCAATTCAATACCAAAAGCTATAAATCTTTATGTAGAGATAGAAAAATGAGTTAAGAATCTATTGGTTTAAGAATTACTTCATTTGGAAGTCGAATGATGAAGTCATGGCCAAAGGAATCAAACATGATTTTGCCCTTAATCACATTGCACCTATTTCGGGACAATTGACATAACTTTTTCTCTAAAATTGTCCCAAATTCACTTTCTCTTTGTAACATCATTTCATAACCATTCAAATATCAACTTTACTTTATTAAACGCTCTAATCCCTACTCATTTAATAGTTCAAAGTTTGGGATCCAACAGTTAATCCTAATAGGAGTTACAAAATTTGTTCGGTATGCCCAAAGTGCCTGATCAAGATGGCCTACCCAATCTTTCCTTAACGTGCTTGCCATCTTTTCCAGGAATCTTTTGATTTGTTGGTTGGAGATTTTAGATTGTCTAGAGGTATGGGGATAATATGAGATTTGATATTTGCTTAAATAATTATACATTTATTCCATAACACTTAGTGATTAATGCTATGAAATGCTTAAGACATTCACTTTAGTTCGTATTTGGTTTTAGGTACAATTAGGAAGCAAAAGAGCTAAAGTGAGTCAAAAGCACAATATTTGAGTCGTCTTCCTAAGATTCACACTCATTGGTCTCCATGAGACAAAAAGAAGAAGGATTAAGAGAAGTGGAGGCAAGAAAAATCACCAAAATGAAGAGTACATGTTGTAGGAAAAATTTGCCATAGGCATGACCACCACAATAGCTCATGACTGTGAGCTACAATGAAGCCAATCACAGGTATGAGTCAACCATACACGCTCGTGACTTTGACACTTAGCTCACAAAAACCTAATTTTCACTCTAAATACAACAAGTGATGGTAGATTGTGGATGAATCATTTGAGGAGTTTTGGGAGAAGAATGAGAAGCAGTGTAGGGTGTATAGCATGTCTAGGGTGTATCAAGAAATAAACATAATGAATAGAGTGCATCTAAGTATAGTAAGAGAGATAATGGTACTTAATATAAAAGACATGGGTAAATGGGTAATTTGTTCTTGTCAACATGGACATATGTACTTCAATGTGAAATATGTATGGGAATTGTGATATGTTTGCTTAGATTATAAACATGATGTGAGGGGAATTGGTAAAGGAAGTATCCTATTTGCTTATGAGATGTTTTTGGTTAAAATTAGATGTGTTTTTATATTGCTCTTACATGATAACGCCGAAGTTAGATAATTTGGAATGGGTACCTCACTAGATGGATAGGTTCCACTCAATAGACTTCTATAATTTTGCCATATCTTAGTCTGTAAACCTCAAAATTGGATAATTCAAATTGGAAATTAAACAAGAGACATATCTAAAACTTTCATGAAGGAATTGAAATTTGATTTTGCCTCTAAGATTTTATAAATTTTGGCTTGAAGTTAGGTTATAGTCGTTGTCCCTATTTTTGAATAAAGGAAATTGTCTATTTTCTTTTGGATTACCACGTAAATATGAAGATGTATTACTACTGTTAAATGATGATGTTAAGCATTGGGAAGTTTTGTAATGTTTATATGTATAACATTGAATAGAATTGTATACCTTTGTAAGCGATCTAGAAGGGGGGGTTGAATAGATCTTTAAACTTTTTGTAATTTTCTACAATAAAATCAGAAGTTAATACACACAGAACAATTTA
>JANKOE010000002.1:55578794-55588959 GCA_026284465.1 Erythroxylum citrifolium | reverse complement strand
ATCTCATTCACAGTGATATTTGGGGTCCATCTAATGTCTATAATGTTTCTGGGGCAAAATGGTTTATTTCTTTTATTGATGATTGTACACGTGATTTTTTTGCTCAACATAAGTCTGATGTTAGTAACGTACTCCAAAACTTCTATTCCATGATCAAGAATCAATTTGGGCTCAATATTAAAAGATTTAGGTCAAATAATGCCAAATACTACTTTAATCAAACTCTTACCCTATTCTTCCAAAAAGAGGGAATAATCCATAAGTATTTTTATGTAAGAACTCCACAATAAAATGGGGTAACAGAACGAAAAAATGGGCACTTTCTTGGGAAAATCCGAGCCATGTTATTTCAAAACCATGTGTCTAAAGTTTTTTGGGGAGACGCAATTCTTACTGCCACTCATCTCATAAATCATTTGCCCTCTCGAACCTTAGGTTTTAAAAGCCCTATAGACATTCTTTAAACTTTTTACCCAAACCTAAACACTACAAATAATCTTGTCCCTAAAATCTTTGGGTGCACATCCTTTGTCCATATCCACAGTCAAAATAGGGGAAATTAGATATAAGAGCTCTAAAGTGTGTCTTTGTGGGTTATTCGTCAACTTAGAAAGGGTACAAATGTTACCATCCTCCATTAAAGAAATTTTATGTCTCAGTAGTTGTCACATTCAATGAACGACAACCTTATTTCACCAATCCTTATCTTTAGGTGGAGGATTTAACTAGAGAAGATAAGGAAGATTTTTTGCTTGTTCTGTCATTATCTAAAACTCCATCTGATCCTCCTATAACTGCTTCCACACCTCCTACATCTGCTTCTGCACCTCCTTGTTCATCTGATTCTTCTGTACCTCTTTGTTCATCCAAAACATCTAATGAACCACAAGAAAAACCTAATGCAAGATCTGGCAAAGGTAAAGTATACACAAGAAGGAATACGGCTATCCCGGAACCTATGGAAGTCCAGAAGTCCAACTCTGATCTTTGAATGAGGTAACAATTTTTAACTCTCCATTACAAGATGAATTTCATGAGAATAACAATGACCAGGACCTTCTAATTGGCATCAGGAAAAGAACTAGAGAGTGTACAAAATGACCATTATACCCTCTTGCACATTTTCTATCGTTTAAGAATTTTTCATCATCTCATAGAGCTTTCCTTGTAAGCCTGAATACCATCACCATTCCTACCACCATATCCGAGGCTTTGTCTAATGGAAAATGGAAACAAGCTATGAATGCAGAGATGGAGGCATTAGAGAAGAAAAAAACTTGGGAGTTGGTTAAGTTACCGGTAAGGAAGAAACCGGTGGGTTGTAAGTGGGTTTATATGGTGAAGTATATAGAAAATGGGTCGATTGAGAGATACAAGGCACATTTGGTGTCCAAGGGATATACACAAACTTATAGAATTGATTATCTAGTGACCTTTGCTCCTGTTGCTAAGATGAATACAGTTAGAGTGTTGTTGTCACTTGTAGCTAATTTTGGTTGGAATTTGCAACAGTTCGATGTCAAGAATGCGTTTTTACATGGAGATCAAAAGAAGGAGATATACATGGAGGTTCCACTTGGTTATAAGAATATCTTAGCCACTCATACTGAGTGTAAATTGAAAAAGGCATTGTATGGCTTTAATCAATCACCACGGGCATGGTTTGGTAGATTTGTAAGAGTTATGTTAGCCATGTGATACAAACAAAGCCAAGGAGACCACACCTTATTCATTTATTTGGTCTCAAGCAATCACCACAAGCATGGTTTGGTAGATTTGAAAGAGTTATGTTGGCCATGGGACACAAATAAAGCCAACGAGACACCACCTTATTCATTAAACACTCTCCCTTAGGGGTAGTTACAACTCTTTCGGTGTATGTCTATGACATAAAAGTAACAGGAGATGATGTTAAGGAAAAAAAGTTTTTGAGTCAATGTTTGACTAAGGAATTTGAGATCAAGGCATTGGGAAGGGTGAAGTATTTTCTCAGGATTGAAGTTACTCACTCTAGGACGAGAATTTTTATCTCTCAATAGAAGTATGTTAAAAATCTTCTCAAAGAAGTAGGCAATACAACATACAAACCAACAAGTTGTTGGCCCCCAAAATTTTTCTTGTTGAATTAAGCATGATTTAAATGAATTATGAGGTTTGATGGATAAAGTTTTGGAGCTACTTGTTATGTAAATGTTAGCATGATTTTATTATATGGTTTGGTTGTATTAAAAGTGGTAAGATTTTATGACACAGATTAAGTGAATTGAAGCATTAATGTTATAAGAATGAATGAAGGGCATTGTTGGAAGTTCACTTAAGATTATAAGACATAAGGCTTAAAAGAAAGGGAAAAATGGACATTGCACACTCATTAAGGGTATAAAAAGAAGAAGAAGATATTGTTTTGGTTTAAAAAGAAGAAGAGATCGTGGATGAAGGGAGAAGAAGAAGAGAAAAAGAGGAAAGCTAGGGTTTGTAAAGATCTTGAAGAGTTTGAAGCTTCAACAAGTAAGTTATGCTTTAAATCTCATGGATTTGGTTGAATAAAACTCAAATATAGCTTAACATGTGTGGGAAGTTGTTAGTGAATGCTATAGGAAAGTGTTCTCTTTTAGGGTTAATGATCAAGGATAGATTTTGATGTTTTGTTAATGATCTTGGGTTGTAATGAGCTTAGAAATGAAGTAAGAATGATGTTTTAGGGTTAATATGGGTTATATTTGAAAGATGGGAGGTATATGGTTAAAGAATGTAGGAAAAAACAAGTTTTAGGACGATTTTGGCCTCACACGTCGCGGCATGCTCGTGCGCACGTCGCGGCGAGGACCCATTTTTCAGCACTGACATGCTTTAGTATTTTGGGCATAACCTTTGCTGTAGATGTCCAAATGAGGCAATTTTTAATTCGTTGTAAACTAGAGACATAGGGATACAAGTTTCATGAAGAAATGAAGATGTAATTCAGTTTCTTAGAATTTCAATGTTTGGATGGAAGTTGAGCATAGAATGTTGTTTCAGTATAAGAATAGTCTGAAAATGTTTTGGCATAACCTTTAGAGTACTGAACCAAATTGAATGATTTTGGAGTCATTAGAAACTTAAGACAATGGGGAAAATTTTTTTAGACGAGAATATTATCAGATTTTGTCATTTACTTGATCCTAAATTGAAATTCCTATTGAATAGAATTTTGGCTATTGTTAAAGGAAATCAAGGAAGGCAAGAGGAGCAAAGTATGAGGCACCTTTGAGCAAATATTTGAACAAGGAAATCAAGGTGGTTTCATGTTTATAATAGAATGAATGAGCCATAAATGTTTCCTTTTAAAGCAAGAGAAGAAAATGATTTCAAATTGCTTCATAATTGTTGCATTATTGTTTTAAATGATTTGAGAAATTGCTATACGCTTGATATGTGAATTTGGTTGATGAAATGTGAGATATTTCATGTTCATGAACAATTGGACTTTCGAAATATGCCTTTGTGGCAAAATGTCAAGAAAAATCAAGTTTTCAAAATGTGCCATTTGGGCAATCTGCTTTCAAGTAATGTCATGAAATACATGTTATGTGGGTTTGTGGTGGTCGCTTAAGTTAAGTCACGTGCACGTTGACCTGCCCGCTAGTAGCATGGAGCTCTTTCATGGACTCCCATAAGTTCACGGTTACGCAAGATCACTAAATGGGATTGCGATAGTATGTTTTGTTCACAGCTACACAAGACCCTTACGGGAAATGTGTAGTACGTTCTGTTTTGGATCCACCCAAACCATTCTGGTGTGTTTATGTGCTTATTATTTGTTTGACAAGATTGATGCATACATGATTTGTACTATTGTAAATTGTTTGACAATTGAGAATTTTGAGAAATAAGTATTTTATGGTTTTCAAATGCGGAATTAATATGGTTATGAAGATGTTCAATGACAATGAGTTTTATAAATGGTTTTTGCTTGTTTCTCGATTATAAACCTGTTACCCATGAGCTTCCAAGCTCACCCCCCTTTCCTCCCCACCTTCAGGCATTGAGCAAGAGGGCGAGAGATCAAGAGTATAACAACATTACTTCAAAATTTGCATATTTTGGAATTAATGTTATTTTTATAAATTACAAGGCTTAGTCACATTTCAAGGATTTTTAGATCATGCACCTTTTGTATTTTTTAGATTTTGGATTGTTGTTGTATTGTGGCTTGGAATGCCATTAGAGCTTGTAAAATTTTATTTCTTTTTATGTTAATAATTTATGAATTATGTATGGATGATATTGAGTGGGAATATGAATTTGCATATGATTGAGGTCGAGTTGAAATTAAGTATATTTGAGGAAGTTATCGATTTGAGATGATAAATCTTGAATACGAATTATGGTTAGATATATGTAGTATGTGTTATGTAAAAAGGAATATAGAGATGGTATGAGAGTTTAAGTTTCATTATTTCTTTGGATTACACTCACATTTGTATGACGAGCAATAATGCGCACATGTTTTATGGTTCAAGGGTTGGACTCCGGAAACAGGGCCAAACATGGTTGGTATCAGAGCAAGAAGAGATTTTAAGGAATCATCCATAAGTATGATGGTATTTTGTTAAGAGTTGGATTCCGGAAACGGGATCCAACATTACCAATGTGAGAAAAGAGCTTTAAGCTCAGGAATGTGCACAAAACAGAATCAAGAGTAGATAACAATGAGCTTAAATGAAATGAACCCAGTGTCCACAACAGATATGGGACAGTATAGGCGCTCGGTCATAACAAAGCAAAAATAAATGGAGTCACATGTGCATTTGCATATACAACTTGAATTGTATCACATGGATGATTGAAGTGAACTGTTGGATTGTTCTGAAATAGTGATGTGAAATGTTGTATACAAGTTGTACTTGGTGAGGCATGATAAATTGTGATGTGGTATTCAATACTGGATTATATGATTTGCTTATGAATTAGATTATGATTTGTCTTGTGTTTTGACATGAGTAAGCACATCGATGATGGTTTACTCACTGAGTTCGCAAACTCATGAAATTTATAATATTGATTTTCAGGTCCAGAAAAGATCTAGCTAGTCTAGTTAAAGTATAGCTACTGCATTTGAGCATAGGTCAGTGTCGGGATCAGTTGTACCTACAGATTTCTTTAGTTATTTTGTATCAAGAATTGCATCTCTCAACTGTTGTACAATGTACATGAGAATTCTGAAGTGTAATGACATTTGTGACTCTATATGTTTGTGAATGAAAATGGAACAAAATGATTATTGAAATGCTGGTAAAATGTGTAATGCCTTAAATGAATTGATTTGATAGTCTTAATGTGCCATTCTCGTAGAGTATGTTCTTGAATACTCATCGGTACGTTCGGGCATTTGCTCTATGGGAGTGTTATGTTACACAATCTCTGCAGATACAATCCCTACTCATCACTCCTATAAATTTAGTTATGTAGAGTTAGGTTTTATTTTCTGGTGTGTATAACACGTGTCAAGAATTTTGGCACTGTTGCCATGAATTGAAGTGATTTATTTTTTGCTTTTGATTTTACTTAGTGTTTTGTGTGTGTGTGTGTGTGTGTTGTGTGTGTGTGTGTGTATATAGCTTTTATAGTTAGTTCTTGATCTTTTCATATTTGTTCGTGTTTGTGTATGGTAGTAACAAGACATCCTTATCAAGAACTTATACAATTTGATCCAGAGATTGAAAGGACACCATAAAGGTTACAAAGGGAAACCAGAACAACTCTAGAAATAAAACAAACACTTGAATTTGAAGAAGCCATGTCCAATATGAGACCTATAAGAGAGTTGGTTGCACTAGACTTGACTCAAAGACCTTTATCCATCACCATTCCTAATTTTTCTGAACATATCACTTCTGAGCTTAATTATAGTTTAATCCATCTTTTACCTAGCTTTTTTGGGCTTGTAACTGAGGATGTGGATAAGCATCTCAAGGAGCTTGATTTTTAGAAACTAATAAAAGTGAAAAATATATATATATACCATGATTAAGTTTGTCTCTTTGACGAATAGCAATAGACATCCTAAAATCACCAAAAGCATCCTTATAACTCTTTATTTGTAAGTTTAAGAGATCTTGCATCATCTCATAGGCAACAATAGTTGTATAGTTAATAACATTCCCCTATTAACTCTATCTCTCTTTGTAAAACTTGGTCTAAAATAACCACTATGATTCAAAAAAACCTCAGCTTCAAACAACAGATTGTAAAGCTGCATTTCACATCTCTCATAGATAACTATAAGATAATGTGTGTATAAAGAAGGCTTATTTTTCATATTGTCCTTGATTGCTTCTTTCGCCCTCTCCATGGCATCAAAAAAATAACATAGTGTTGCTTTCTCATCACTTCAGCCACATGAAGTACCCTCACCAAATGCTCACAAACTAAAAAAAATTGACGTTGAGACCAAAATTCATTATCATCAAGTATAATTATAGAAACTTCCAATCCATCCTTAGATTTATCATGTTGAGATGCAACTCACTTATCACTTGTAAACGTTTGTCTCAACTCCGTCGTAATTAAAATAAAACATTGAAATAATAAGAAATTAGTTATAAATTTTGTAATAGTAATACGATAAAAATTCCTACCATTTGTAAAATCCTTTCTCATTAAATTCAGGACCTATGCACGATTTTAAATAAACTTAGTAATCTTTTTTCCTTTTTTCATGGTCTCATCAATAATAGGAAATATCTTACATCTCTTATATTTTCCAACATTAGGTTAATGTAATGTGTAGAATAAGGAGTCCAATAAAAAGAATTATAACTGCTTTGCAATCTTCTTCTAGCTTCTTTATGAGCATAATCATTTTCGATAATAAACTAAACAATATTTTCTAGCCCAATTTCATTCACAACTTTATCAAATATCTAAATGACTATCAAAATTCCTAACAAGGTCAAATGTATCAATAGACTTTAAAAACATTGTCCCCTTTGCATAACAAACCAAAAAAAAATTAATAACAGGTTCTTTTCTTCTATTTGTACAACCGTCACACATGATTGAACACTCAAAAGTGACCCAAGTCATTCTTCTTTCATCTAAATAATTTTTGGTTTCATAAATAGAACTAGTCAGAAATTTACCTCTGTAGTCATCAATTAAAGGAGCTTTATATCTTTGACCATAAAAAGTAATAGCACCTACCATAGGCTAATAATAATAAAATTGGACAACATTGAATGCTATACCTAAATCATACCACCATTTAGCTATTGTTGTATCCACATTATAAGCCACTTATCTAGATTATAAGCCACTACAAATTAAAGAATAAACTCTATAAGTTGTTCATGGTGCAAAAAAAAAAGACATTTGTCTTCTTTTTTTCCTAACATCAGGCTTCTTATTTGGTAGGAATATTGTCACTTTCAATATCATCACTATCATCCTAAACACCATCAAAAGAACTTCCATTAAAAATTTCATAATTCAATCTTTGCCTTCTATCTTTCTCATACTAATACTCTTAAAAAAAGTCTTCATTTTTCATTTCACATCATGACTCACTTTGTTACAAGGCTTCACATCAACTTTGACCTCAGTTAAATGCTTCTTTAATATGGAGATTCCTCCACCTTTCACGTGCTTGTTACAATACAAACAAATGTTATAGTTCTTCATTCTAGGAACCAATCAAGAGTAAGCCTAATTTGAATCATTAAATCTTATTAAAGTGGCTAAATTATCAAGAGTACTTAAACTTCCTTCCTTTTATATGTAAGAAATTTAGCCACTTGTATGTGAGATTGATGTGGTGACTCCATAGATATACTAATTAAACCAACTTTGTAAAAGATGTCGGGCCTTGTACAAGTGAGATATCTTAAACTTCCCACGATTTGCTTGAAATAAGTTGGATCAATCAATGGTCCTTCTCCTTCCTTTGTCAACTTTGTATCAACTTCCACAAGATCAATGAAAGTCAAGAAATACTTATTGTTGCCATTTAACACAACACTCATTGGGCCACACACATCAGAGTGGATAAGCTCAAGGCGTTGAGATGTTGGCTGCTGCTGTCCAGCTACAAAAGGCATTCTATGATGCTTCCTGACCACTGATCAAAAACAACAGGAGCTTGCTGTGAAAGAATAAAGATAATAGCAGAGAGCAAGTGGAGAGACTTTTATTTCACCCCGTCAAAAATGTGAACAAGGATTTATAGAATTAAAATTGAACATAGTCACCAACTTCTTGAAACTAAAAATAGGAAACCTTGCTTTTAGAACGCCAAAACATCTTTCAATAACATTTCTTAATAAAGAACGCCTGTAATTAAGCAATTCATGTGGATCTTGAGGTCTTCCTCTGCCTCTATAATCTCACAAATGATATCTTTCACCTCGATATGGTTAAAGAAATCCAGGCATATTAGTGTAGCCCAAGTCAACCAAATAGTATTTACCTAATATAGAAAGAACATAATATTAACAAAAAGTTATTAAAAATGAATTGTAATTACTATTTTATTTAAATTAATATAATACCTTATAGAGGCATAGGAAATTGATTCGCTAGATTTGTCACTGTTTCCAAAAGAACTCGAGAGTCATTTGTAGTACCTTCCCATCCAGTAATTACATATGTAAAACGCACGTCAAATGAGCAACAACACATAATATTTGTTCATTGGTCGGAATATGTGCACAATATGCGTACCATATCCTAAAAATTTAAAAATATATTAAAATAATTTTTAATTATAAGGACATAATTAAAATAGTAATTAAATATATGAATGTACCTGAAAATATGGAAAGAATTTTGAATTATGCTGAGTCTCAGGAGGTGTATTAGTAAAAGATGGTAGAGTAATGACTCTTTTTGCAAGACTATTAACTGCATATAAGACTTTTTGAAAGTACTTCGAAATTGTTCAGGTCTAATGTTGAAAGCATTCTGCATTGACTCTAGTTGTCTCATTTGCCTTATAGTCATCAAGAAAATTGTTACTTGCTCCTCCACAGTCAAATGATTTGTTACCTTTAAGACTCCTAAAATCTTCAACTCATAGTCCTTGTAGGATTCCCATTCAAAAGTTCTAATATCCAATCATGATCTGGTAAAGCAGAAGTTCTACATGGTTGCTTTTGTAAATGAAAATATTTGTTCTCTCCCCCAGCTACGGAAATAATGATTGCCTTCTTCCGTTCATCATCAAAATCTGATTTGAAATTTGATAAGAAATCCATGTATCTACAATGTCAACATTAAATAACTAATAAAATATTCAATCAAGTTTATTTAATCAAATATAGAAAAAATATTCATACAAAATATAAACTTAAAATTAAGTCACATATTCATACCAAGCACAAACTTAAAATGTTCAAAATATAGAATAATGTTTAATATAAAATTGTCAAATCAATAAGAATTCGATATGCAATAACATGAAAATATAACTAAAGCAAAAATATCCCTATAAAGTGGAGAAACATGTAAAGCCTTCACAGTATTCCCATATTGCACACTATCAACACCCAATTCATCTAAACAATTCAGACATTCCATCATTATGTTAGACTCTTGAGATCTATTCTCTGTAGTGGATGATGTTTCACTTAATTTTTTCTCAAGTAAATCATTCTTCCTTTTAAATTGTTCACTAAGTATAAGTAAGGCTTTTACTACAATATTAAAATGTGTCTTCTTGGCCTTCATGTTCTTAGGAGACTTCTTTCTCTTAAACGGGGAACATTTATCTTGATCGTCTTTTCCATTATACGAGTAATCTTCATCAATATCATATCCATGTTCCTCTTCTGTACTATTCGATGGAGATTTAGTTGATGGATGTGCATACACATTAGTTGCAGTAGTATCTCTAAAAATATAACACAAGTCTAAAAATTCCTTACATCCTTTTTTCTTGAATATGTGAGCCATTTTATGCACTGATAATGATGAAAAAGATAAATGAGAAAGAATATTATATAATATGATAAATTAATAAAACAAAAGACATATTTTTACCTTAAATAGATTTTCCTAACATTCATTTGTAGCATTAACTTCACCAGTAAAAGAGTTGTAACCGATTCTTGTTTCTTTGAGTAAGTTCTTGAAATTCTTCAATCTGGCCCTTAATCCATTATACTTATTCTTCAATTGAATATCAGTA
>JANKOE010000002.1:55383896-55395923 GCA_026284465.1 Erythroxylum citrifolium | reverse complement strand
TAAATGACCGTCGCTAACTTTCTCCGACGGACTTGTTCTGGCAGATTCCGTCGTTATATAAATACCGACACCAAATTGCCGTCGTAAATTCCGTCTCTATATACCAACCGAATATTTCGATCGGTATTTTTACCTTCGGGACAATTACCAACCGAATATTTTGAGCACCAAATTTCGTCGGTATTTACTTTTACCGACGGAAAATGATGTTTTACCGACGGTTTTTTCCGTCGGTGAATTGCTAATTTCTTGTAGTGCAATGCTCGGTCAAGTTTCTTCCTAATGAACATTGAAAAACCATAGGGGGTAATTGTTTTGCAAACTGTTCGATTCGTTTCTAGAAAATAAAAAAAAATCAAAAATTAAGAGAATCAAAAATAAATCAACACCAAAAATTTGCTAACGTAGTTCGACATACCTTGCCTACATCTGCTAGGCCTTCACCTAGCTTAATACTTTCACGAAAGTACAATAGATTTACCCAAGGTTTTACTATGCCTACACTACTCAACCCTTGACACTATCTCTCAACCTCACTTCGCGTGAAAGAATTTCATACCCAATAGTACGACCACCTCGTACTAACCTCGAGAGAGGATTTTCACACATTGTTTAATAATAAAGATAATTAAACGAACAACTCAAGTGATAAAAATAACTAGAAACAAAAACGATAATACACTTGAGATAAAAAGAAAAACTTCCCGATAAGTTCTGCTCCACTGAAATAAATATGGAAGTTGTCACAATAACAATAGGCTGATTCACATAAACACCAACACGAAGCCACACACCTACTGCACCGTAATTACTCTTCACTGCACCATCAACACACACACCGCAACCACTGTTTTTGCTATGCGTTGTGGAGGTTCAAAGATACGCTCTCGCTGCAGGAACTCCTTGTGCATACAATTTTTATTCAGCTATTGCTCAATGCCGCTCACTCACATAAAGATAGACTTCTACCCACATAAAAAAACGTACACCTACTGCAACCTTAAACTCATTAATGCTCTTCACACATGAGAACCACTTCTACTATATGTAAGGACCCACCTATAGACCCACCAACGAAGACTCACTCATTGCATAATTACTTTTTGTCTCTCACACACATATGTACATTCAGCTCACATGACAATTAATGCACACACATGCTTTATACTGCACACACACTTGAGAGAATAACTTCAGCTGTATGTTTTTTCCCTTCACCATTCACACATGCACCACGGTAGTAGTTTCACCACACCAAGGATTCACTTTGGCTGTATTAGAAACATGTACGACGCCAACACGTCCAAGAAAGAAGAATCCAACATCAACTACACCACTATCACATCCTTCTGATTTCACTTATCCGCAATATTAGCAAATCCAACAGTAATTCTATCCAATTACAACATGATAATAGACTCCATTCCAAGATAGGATTATTTTTCAACTAGAAGATTATTTATATAACTTTTGAATCCAAGTCATTATCTAAATACTATCTTATATGTCCAATTAATAAATAGTGCCAAAACTAATTACTTAGATATATAACATATATCCTAACAATCTCCCCATTTTGGGCATTGTTTGTCACAAATATGAAACTCCCCCTAAATAACATAATTGGACATATAAGTATCAAATTCACAATTAATATGACAAATACTCCCCCTTAATCAAACAGCAAGTTCCAAAGAACATCAAGTTTATCTAATCATCCAAAATTTTCCCCCTTGGGCCAAAAAGATGCCAAAAAGCAAGACGAATAGTCACACATATACTATGAAATCTCCTCCTGAATGGAATATTCACCATAAACAATCTGATGTCTTCCCTTGGGACAAAAAAATATCAAAACGCATAATCATAATAATCAACAATAGGTGCAGCGGAAGAATCATAAGCACGCCAAGAAGACAAATTACTACCATTCAAAACACTGAGAGATGTGCCCGAAAGAGAGAGAGAGATACCCCATAGAGATCCATATTGATAAGAGAATTGAGGTATCTTTGGTGGAGCCAAATAGAAGTCACAATGTAAACTACTAAAAAGATGAGACGACAATAGCAACACAAAAAAAACTAAAGAACTAAAAGAGACAAATCTTTTTTTTACATTTCCTCCTTGCTTTTTTTTTAACAACACAAAAAATACTTCAAAAATGTATAGCACACAGTCCATGTGCCTTTTGAAGAAATTCAAACCTACTCTTTTTCTTCATCATATTATCTTTGTCATCGATTTCTTCTTTTGAAGTAACTGACTTGTTTACAAATAGTAACTAACTGTGAATCTAGACAACTTCTTGTTTTTCCTTCACAATGTCTTTGTGTCTGTAATTGACCCTTTCTAATCCAAGTATGTTTCGATAACATGGGTTGCTTCTGGAAATTTAATGGAGAGTATCTAAATTTTCGGTTCTGACCCATTTGAAACATCATTTGTAACATCTTGAATCATTGGTATGGTGAAACTGCTGCCGTGGTGCGTGCGTGAATGGTGAAGGGAGACAAACATACGGCTGAAGTTATTATCTCAAATGTGTTTGCGGTATAAAGCATGTGTGTGCATTAATTGTCATGTAAGCTAAATATACATATGTGTGTGAAAGAAAAAAAGTAATTGTGCAGTGAGTGAGTCTTCATTGGTGGGTCCGTAGGTGGGTCCTCACATATAGTAGAAGTGGTTCTCATGTGCGAAGAGCATTAATGAGTTTAAGGTTGCAGTAGGTGTATGTTTTTTTATATGGGTAGAAGTCTATCTCTATGTGAGTGTGCGACAATGAGCAATAGTTGAATAAAAATTATATGCATAAGGAGTACCTGTAGCGAGAGTGTACCTTTGAACCTCCACAATGCATAGCAAAAATGGTGGCTGCGGTGTGTGTGTTGATGGTGCAGTGAAGAGTAATTACGGTGCAGTGGGTGTGTGGCTTCGTGTTAGTGGTTATGTGAATCAACTCATTGTTGTTGCGACAACTTCCATATCTATTTTAGTGGAGCGGAACTCATCACGAAGTTGTTCTTTTTATCTAAAGTGTATTATCGTTGTTGTTTCTAGCGATTTTAATCACTTGAGTTGTTCGTTTAATTATCTTTATTATTAAACAATGTGTGAAAATTCTCTGTCGAGGTTAGTACGAGGTAGTAGTACTATTGGGTATGAAATTCTTTCACGCGAAGTGAGGTTTAGAGATAGCGTCAAAGGTTGAGTGGTGTCGGCTTAGTAAAGCCTTAGGTAAATCTATTGTACTTTTGTGAAAGTATTAAGTTAGGTGAGGGCTCCGCAGACGTAGGCAAGGTATGCCGAACTACATTACCAAATTGTCGGTGTTGATTTATTTTTTATTCTCTTAATTTTCTGATTTTTTGTTTGCCAGAAACGAATCAAAAGTTTGCGAAACTACTATCCCCTACAGTTTTTCAATTGGTATCAGAGCAAGGTCACTAATTCAGAACTTGGTAGCAAGTTAGTGCAGATCCTAGTTTCACAAACATGGCCATAAGAGAAGGAGCATCAATTATCAGACCACCACTATTGGATGACTTTAACTATCCTATATGGAAATCACAGATGAGAGTCTTCATCTAAGCTCAGGGAACAAGAGCATGGAACTCAGTGTTACATGGCTAGATACATCCAATGATTACTGACGATAAGGGAGAGAAAGTTCTAAAAGATCCATCTGAATGGACAAGAGCTGAAGAAGAAAGAGCACTTGGAAATTCACAAGCAATACACACAATTTTCAGTGTTGTTGATGAAGGACGCTTCTCAATGATATAAGCCTGTGAATCGGCTAAAGAAGCGTGGGATATTTTGCAGACTGTTCATAAAGGGTCTAAATCTAGGATAGCGTCAAAACTATGGATGTTAGCTATGAGGTTTGAAAAACTAAAGATGGATGAAAATGAGACTATTGGAGATTTTCATGAAAGATTGCGAGATATAGCGAATCAAGCACATCAACTTGGAAAGAAATATTCCAATCTGAAACTAGTCAAGAATACATTGAGATCATTACCTCTGAGATTTATTCCAAAAATTGCAACAATAGAGGAGGCTCATAATATCAATGACTTGTCATTGGAGAAGGTAATTGAAATTCTTACAAATTTTGAAATGAATTTTTTGAGGGACAATCGAGAGAAGAAGAAAGGATTAACATTACAAGCCGAGATTGATAAAGTCGTGAATGATTTAGAAGATGAATCTGACAATAATGAGGATATAGAGCTATTAATACAAGAGTTCAGTAAGTGATTGAAAAGAGTGAAAAAGGGTAGACCCGAGTTTAGGCAAAAAGGTAGGAGCTTATCAAACAACAACTTCAAATAACAAGCCAAAACTCAAAAGGGAGAAAGAAAGGTAAAGAGAATCCAATGCCATTAATGTCAAGGCTTTGGACATATTCAAGCGGAGTGTGCTAACATCTTGAAGAAGAGAAAGAAAAATCTTATACTAGCTCTTGGAGTGATAACAAATCCGGAAGTGAAGAAGAAGTTGTGAAAAGTGATGCATTAGTTACTTTGTACAGCAAAAGTCCAGTTACTTGTTTAACAGTAAACGAGAAAGAAGTAACTGAAGACGAAAAAGTGAGTAAATCAGAAATTTTCGGGAAACACGCCAACGATTCAACTCAAAGCTCAATCTCATATTATGACAGTGATGACAGTACTTCAGATTATAAAAAGGAAGGTATTTATGAAGCCTATTAGTTAATGTACGAAAAATGGGTGAAAACATGTAGGAAGAATGAAAGGTTAAAGGAAGAAAACTTCACTACGAAGAATACCATTCAAGATTGAGAAGAAATTGTTGTCTACTTTAGATGAGCGAAGCTAGAATGAAATTAGTAAGTACCAAAAAGGGATTGAGAATGTCGAATGGAGGCACAGAAAAACTAGAAAAGTTAATAGAAATTGGTAAGGTTAAAGGGGATCTTCAAGGCATTGGCTATAAGGATGAGTGCTCTAAAGTGAATGAGAAGAAAATTGATATGTCTAGATCTGTCCGAGAAGAAGAAACATCGAGAAAGAATCAAAGATTTGTATCCACATGTCATTTTTCGGAGTTATCGGACACATAAAGCCGAGATGCTATAAGATGTTACAAATGATGTTTCAAAGGAGTCAAAGCTGAAAATCTAGACACTCTCCATTAAATTTTCGGTGTTGATTTATTTTGGTTCTCTTAATTTTTCTGATTATTTTGTTTGCTAGAAACGAATCGAAAAGTTTACGAAACTACTACCCCTATAGTTTTTCAAACATATTCCCTTTTTGTTTGTTTTCCCAAGTGAACCATCTTCTTATACCTCTGAGATCCACTAAATTTGTGCTCTGAAAAAGCTGATTGAGTTCAACTCCTGACCCTCTATGAAATCGAACACCTCCCTCGACTCCAGCAGAACTATGACAACAGTTAAAATCTCTTAACACTATCCACTCCCCTCTCATCCCTTCATGTAACTCTAGTATCTCCTTCTATAAGTTTGTTCTTTGGAACGCGAAATTCGACACATATACCAATTTAACCACAAACTGGAAATTCCCAATTAATCCACACTGCAAATGCATGAATTGCTCCCCCACCTTGAGCACTCGAACCTCCACTACATCCAAATTATACCAACATAAAATCAGACCATTATAATGATAAATGTGATTGGATATGAAACTCCATTTTGGTCCCAAAAAAGCCAATCCCTTCTGATCAACTTTGGCCTTTATTTTTGTTTCGAGAAGTCCTACCAAAACAGGCTTTTTATCCGCTACTAATTGCTTCACCATCAACTTTTTTAGGGGATCATTAAAACCCCTCGTGTTCTAAACTAATAACGACATATAACCATATTAAAAAAGACACTCAGGAGACATCACCGCTTTGTGCTTTTTCTTCTTACTTTTCTTCCTTCCCACACTTCTTTTAGCAATATCCACCAACACCCAATTTGTCTCCCCCACTTCATTATCTGAACTTGCTTCAATCCCATTACTGGTGCTAGGCTCTGTTTCTTCATTAGTCTCCCTACCCATCTTCTTTCGATCTACATTCAGTTCATCAGCTTTCCTACTACATAAAGGCATATGAGAGCATGCAGCCTGCCCAGGATCCTCAGTTCCCTTCTTAATGACCTTCTCATCTGAACATTTAATTTCCATTACCTGTTGAACGTTCATCCCCTCTGCACTTTGCATTGGCAGTTCCAAAGACTTCCCATTCTCTATAGTCTTCTTTACTGTGTCTATACTGCTTTGAATCTAACCATTCATAACCACACTCACTCCTTCAACCACATTGCCATCACTCCCATTCTCCTCCCTATTCATCCCCTGTTCAATACATCTTTCCTGATCCTCAGTCCTTACTACTTCATTCATTAGGTCCGCATGTCAGCCAGACTAGAAGATGCGGCCTGTAGCTACCCACTTCTTTTCTACCATACTTGGCTTCCAAGTATATAATAATTTAATGACATCTCTGACCACCTCTCCTAATTCTCCAAGTCGCATTATAGGCAAGGATTCAGGCAATGCTGCATCTCTTTGCACTTCGATACAGATCTTAGCATATCCTATTCTATCCATAGTTGCCGTCTGCGAATCCATGCAAATGGGTTTGCCTAAAACACTAGCCAAATGACTAAGCCCCTCCACCATCCAATACTCCATTGGAAGACCATAAAATTGAACCCATAATGGCATCACCTCTATTGAGCCCCTATCCAATCCCATTCCCAGTTTCCATTGCCTCAAGAACAAGGGCTGGTCACCTATGTACTGCGGTCCTTGTTCTATAATTTCACAGATATTCGAATTCAGTGAGAACTTAAACAGTATTAACCTATCCTCCATCAGTATTGCCTTTTCAAATCTTTTTTTACTCCACCTTGCCTTAGCCCACGCATTAATAGCTGGGAAAGCCATTCTTTTGGACTAGAAAAACCCCACCAAAGTATTGGACCATGCTTGTGCTCCAGCTTGCAACAACTCCAATGGGGGAGACACCTTTGTTGTGTCGTACTTCTAGCTTATTGCTCCAAGCTCCTCCTTCCACTGTCTTCTTCAACTAGACATCTCCACAATCACTCGACTCTACCATGTTACCCACCTTTTCCCTGGGGACTGCTCGCGGGTTAGCGGAGGGAAGAAGGCTAAGGATAGAGACGGATCAACCATGTCTCCGATAAGTTTCTGCCTGACCTCCGAAAAAGACAAACAGGGCCAACAGATGCAAGTTCGAGACTAAATTAAGTGGATAGACTTGAAATTATTATTTACCAATTATGAGTATTTATTACATTTTGGAAGACGTTTAAATGATACTGTTGGACAACCGTTAATCATATTGGGTCCGTAACTCGTCGTAATCTATTAGTAAAGTTTAAACTCTCAAATCTCACCATCAAATTAAAAATTGATAAAATCCTAACTTTGTTAAGGTCTGAAGTGTTATTAATATTATTTTATTAATGTTAAATTGTAATATGTTATTACAAATGATAGTAAAAGTTTATTTAGATCATTAAAAAATATTTGAAGTTAATGTGCACGTTTGACTTAAAGTATTTGATTTTTCTGTCATAATCTTTGCAGACATTCTCAAACAAGAATCTCCGCGAACCGTCAGGGACTTTTCCCCCGTGGCTCAAAAGTAAGAATATTATCTCAATTACTAGGGTTTGAATCTTGGCAGGTGCAGAGGAGGACCATGAATTAGCCGGGTCCAGATAGTTCCAATTTTGATAAATCGGATTTCGTCGACGACTTCAACGAGTTTTGCACGATCTTCTCGAATTAATTTTACTAGTATGTGTGATTTATAAGACTAAAACTTGTTTACTTCTGAACCGTCAGCATTTCTTCACACGTCAAACATTCCACGCGATTGTGCGGACAATCAGGCATGCAGCAGCCACTTTGGACTTATTATACTCGTTTTGCAGGCACGAACATATGAAATGTATTTTCTTTCTGTAGCAAACAGCAACAATGTAGATTCCATTTTCACCCGAAATTTGAATTATTAGACAAACTGTCTGTACCCTGAGAAGAATACTCAATAGCCTTGACGAAGGTAGCATAAAGAAATAGAAAATACATCAACCTAAAATATCAGAGTTTGATCTAATAATTGAAAAAGTTTCATTCCTATCTCAATTTCATATGTTTTAAGTGTTGCTAAAGTAGAACTAGAGAAGACAACGCCTTAGACCACCTAATGTTCAGTGTAAACCTATTCCGACCATGATAATATAAATGACAATAGCTTGCCGCATAAAACAAACGAAAGAACTGGGATCCGCACACCAATGCGTGGCTTGGAAAGGATGTTTGATTGTATGTGCTGCAGTTTTGAGACGAACAGCTCTAAGATCATCTGAACCAGCCTTGGAAGCATCCTTAAGGATATAACAGTAACGAAGATGAGCTGTCTTTGTTGCAAATTGAGACCAGATTCGATCTCAACTGCAGTGAAATAATTATAAAATTTTTTCATATTTTGATTTTCTAAGAATTAATATCACTATAATTCGATAAAATAATTAACGAATAAATAATAACAAAAAATAAATCTTAATTCGTACCTTATTCTGAAGGGTTAATCATATTCTCGTTGTATCCATTAAACTATTTTCAAAATTGATTCATCTCAACTGTGATAGCCGCAAAAATGTCCGGCCTCTAACGGTATTCACAAAGCAGGTCGAGAGAATTCTATAACTCTTACAAGAAGGGTTAAGCAAGAAGTGTTAGCTCTGTTAAAACTTAAGTCTATTTATAATAAGTTTTGAACGTTTTAGTTATTTAATTGAAATTAAATTCTAATTTTTTTTCAACTTTAACTAGAATTACAAATAATTTTAATTAAATGCCAATTATGCTAAAAAAAGATCCAATATCTCATATTGATCATTTTTATTAAATATTATTAAATATCTCATATTTAATCGTAAAGTTTCTCATACTTTACAATCAAGTCTAACTTCATCAAAATATCTTTGTTCTCTTCAACTCATTCTTTATCTGAGACCCATTATGTTCCCAAATATATTGGTAATGATTATAAATTATAATTATAATTCATAATTAGCATTAGAAAATTAAACTCTGTTTAATTTATCTTTCATTCTCCAATTAAATAATTTATAATCATAGATCAAAATTGGTGTCTAACAATGCATCACGACGACCTAAATATTTATAAATGTCACAGTAGTTTTGAATAACCTTTTTGTGCATGATTTTTCATATAATTCAATCATTTCATTATACAAGATTCCGATTAGACATAGAGCATAAAATTAATGACTACTCTATTTGGATTCCAATCATATTAGTAATCAACCATTAGCTATTGATTTAACTAATGACATTTTGTTGATGTAGGCAAGCTTTACAATTTATAGCCCTCAAAATAACACAAGTGCACGGGTCGTGATTTGTAGCAAGGGAAGAGTGGATTGCACAAGGAGGGTGAACTAATCTAATTCTAGGTTATCTAAGGCTCAAAAAAATTAATAAAATGAAAATAAAAATTGCAAGAAAAGTAAACATGGGAATAAGATTGGCAAGAATTTAATTCGTAAATTCAACACAAAAGAAATTGAAATTGAGCAACACAAAAGTCATAATGGAAATCAACTAAGAAGATTCCTATCATCAATGCTAATCTAGTCATTTATGTGTTACTATGGTGAAAGTTCTAGACTATCAAAAGGAAGATTACTCTCTCTCGAGTTATAATCACAAACCCTAATTAATAAACTCTAATTAGGTTAAGAACTGAAAGAGTAATCTCTCAATTACCAACAGCCCTAACCCTAATTAGTTCTTAAGCTCTCTAATAAACATTTGGGTCTCATATGGGATCTATCTCTGTACAATTACCGAATTGATTAATTGTGTAGTCTATTGAATCACCTAACTCTAATTAATCCAATCCAATCATTTTTATTCAGTTCACCCTCTCAGTTTATTACCGAAACATGCAAGCCTCACAATAAATCACAACACCCAATCAAAATAACACAAAAATAACTATATTAACATTGAATCCAGTTCAAATCCCTAAGCAAAAGTTAGAACATCATCAATAGTCCAAGATCCATCATCATCTGATCCATCATCATTTCATGCATTCAATGAACTAAAATAAAGATGGAAAGAAGAAAGAAACGTGGATCGGATAACCCAGAAAGGAAACAGTGTCGAAAGACCTACTTTCTCTATCCTCTTCTTCCTTTTCTCTCTTTTCTTCTTCTTTTCTTTGAAGTTTTCCCAAAGTGGCAGAAATGGAGGCTCCCTTTTAGGGCCCCATCTTTTTCCTATTTACAGTATTTTTGTTTTGAGTAACCCTAGGGCTGTTATTAGGTCTAAAAGATTTGAAAACTTAAGTCCAGAAGGCGGTCCACATTTTTTTTACGCAAAGGCCACGATCGTCGCCCCCTATTTGGCTTTCTGTTAAGATTGTGGCTCATTGGCCACAATCGTGGCCCTCTGTTTTGGAATGGGTCTCCTTCGAATCTCCTTCGTTCTTCGATATTTTCCCTGAAACACTAGCAAACACATCAAGGCACCTCAAACACTTAAACTTGAAGCTCAGTCACGTGATCTAACCTGCAAAACACAAATATTTAACTAAATAACAAAATCCTAAACTAAACATACACTAAACATTCAATATAACCACTAAACACATACTAAACTACCTACTAAAACATTATAAAATCTGCAACTATCAACATCCCCACACTTAAGCTTTTGCTTGTCCTAAAGCAAAACAAAATAACCAAAACACAACATACCCACATATGCAATAATGGTACAATGGCATTGAACTTAACGAAACAAATTTAACTACAAACATCATCTCTCAAATTATTCTAACTTATTAACTTGTGAAACCTGTGCCTAAGCACTTCAGATTAAATATACATACTAATCAAAAACTTAATGTCAAGTTTCCTCTATCATTTGCACACACACATTGATAATTATTCAGTCAATCAAAATTGTAACTATCCCTAAGTAGGTTTTCATGAAAATTAAAGCTATTCACAAAGATCGGTAGGCTTATTAGACAAAACGCTATTTTGTTAATTTTGATTGACATGAACCTAGCCTTTTTATGTGAAGGCAAACATTTATGATGAATGTCGACATAACCTTAACATTATTCTTCAATATAAACCAATTTCATAGGTATTAACGAACAATGAGCCTACACCTCTAGGTGGTAATTCAACTTCTGAGCAAGTCCAACAACATAAGCGATGGCAGAATGCTGATAAGGCTACTAAGTGCTATATTCTAGCTTCTATCAATGGAATGTTGCAAAACCAAATTGCTTGCATGAAAACTGCTGGTGCAATGGTCCATCACCTACATGAGATGTTCGGTGTAATACCCCACTCCCGCATGACCCGAACCCGACATCGTTGGTGATATCCGAGTCCGTGCCCCGCGAGGGTGGCGTGCTACATCATTCAGTCGAAACTCAGTATAAATTTTTTCTCTTTTTTTTCAGTACACTCATGTGAGCAAAATAAACAGTAAACAATCTGAGCCCACGTTCATAAATAAACATGTTCAGTTATTACAATCATTCAACAATAATTTACAAAAGTCATTTAATGAACAAAAAGCCATAACCACATTGGGCTCATTATAAATACAAAGCATCCTTTTACAGAGATTTCAGAATACAAGTATGAGACACTAATGCAGACGCGAATTGATCCCGACCCCTATTTTTCATTTGCGTACAGTAGACATACTCCCGTATCGAACGGGGTACTCTTCAAAGCCTGAAAAATGGATGCAAATTTTGGGTGAGTTTTGCAAACTCAGTGAGGAACTATCATCGATGGTACGCCCAATTCATGCAACACACAATCAAATCACAGTAATATCACAGTCAGAAGTACTATATCACTACATACAAGCAAATCACAGTTTTGGAAGGCATTCTGGCCTTATTCCCATTTCAAGTATTCAGTCAAGTATGTATGCAATGCAC
>JANKOE010000002.1:55247332-55263172 GCA_026284465.1 Erythroxylum citrifolium | reverse complement strand
TCTAAAAATCTTCGAAGTATACAAAAATTTCAAAAATTATCTTAATACAGTCCGAATCAATCCGAAGTTGCATTAAATCACTTTATCCGAAAAATGCCATGGATGCATGCCAAAATATTAATAGCCGCCATCTTATAACCCCTAATTTGGGGCGTTACAAATCTCTTGTTACAATGTATTCATAAAATCATATCTATACTCTAATTATCCTCATAACTTAAGAGATATTCAAAAATTACCATACAAAAAAAAAGGTTTCAAAGTTGTTCATTGAAGATTGATTTCCGCAAAGCATTCGACTTAATCAGTTGGAATTTTTTCCTAAGTATTATGGAGGTTTAGGAATTTCAATCTCTTTTTAGAACATGGATCAAACAATGTATATCCACTACCTCATTCAGTATATTAGTTAATGAGGAACTTGTAAAGTAGCCCAGGTGAGTACAACGACATAGACAAGATGACCCTTAATCACCTTATTCTCTCTATGTATTAAAAGTTTTAACTCAAATTATTGTAGATAATGTGAACCATACAAGGTTGTTTAAGTTCTAAGTTCAGCTATAAACGTAAGAAACTTAAGATCTTTAAACTTTTTTTTGCATATGATTTGTTTTTACTTTGGGGAGTGAACAAAGAATTAATTATGGCCTTAACCAATTTCCTAAATTCCTTCATGATATACTCAATCTCTCAATTAACAGTGCTAAAAGATACTTCTTCATATCTTTGGTGCCTTAATGTTAGGTGAGCAAATACTAGTTTTAACAGTCTTCAAGCAAGTCTAGATGCCTTCTAAGTCCCTAGGCATACCTATTACCGTAAAGAGATTTAGAGACAATGATTTTCAACCTATTATAGACCAATTACAAAAGGAGCTAAAAAATTGATAAAACAAAAAATTGAATTATACTAGAAGACTTTAAGTAATCTAAGCTATTGTTAATAGTATATGCTTGTTTATTAGACTTCTCACCTTTATCTACCTATAGAATTGAAGCTACTAATAGATAAAGAATCCCTATGGGTCAAGTAGATGAATTCATACTTTCTCAAGAATTAAAGCATTTGGAAGATTAAACCTGGATAAAACACATTGTGGACAGTCAAGCATATGCTAGCTTTGAGAGACTAGATAAGTAGATTTATTAAATCCAAAACTGGAAATAGAAAAATCACTTAGTTTTGGTGTGATAATTGGCATAATATAAGCCCTACATAAGCTCCCAAACTTTAGGAACTCAAGACAAAACATCTCTGATAATGCAAAAAGTTGACATCTTCGTAGGAGACAAGAAGTGGAGTTGGCCTGATCACTCCGTAAGGAGATTTTCCTACATTTTGGCTTTAACTTGAGCGTTGAACTGCTTTTGGACACTAGTTGAGTTGTAGCTCTACTTTTAGGGCTTTCTTAACATTTTCTTTTACCTATAATGGCTTGGTTGTACCGCTATTGTTATAGGAGTTATAGTCCCCTTTAAGAACTATTTTAAGTACAAGAATGTTGCCTGATTTGAGTTGATGACCGTATAATTATTAGTAGGAATGATAAGCCATCATTAGCTGTATCTATGTAATTATGAATATATTCTCGTGTCTTATTTTGTCTTATAAATTTCAACCATTTATTTATACGGGTCTCACGTTTATTTATGCGGGACCCACGCAGAGCTCACGTAAATGAATTGTTGAGATTCATAAGACAGAATAAGACACCATAAAACTGGACAGAAGATTTAGACTCATCACTCAATGCTTTTGTCTAATTCGTTACTGTTTAGCTTATTTAACCAAATTAAAACCCTAATCCTTTTTTGGTTTGAAGTTAAACATGTTTTAACTCTTTAGTTTAACTATATGCCTGTAATCCATAATTAACTTAAAATGGTGACGTAGAAAGCGTTAAAAATTTTGATTTTGACACACAACATGTGTGATTAGAAGACTACTGTTTCAAAATGTTTGGATTCTTTATTGCTTGAAAACCTAACCATGTACCTTGACGGAATGTAAGAAATAACTGTAAGGTGATGTAAATGAATCTAATCACTGTGGGGAGCCCTACCTTCGGCTCCTATTTTCCTGTCCCCTTTTCTTTACACTAAAGGACAAATCCAAGAACACATGTTATTATTTTTAATCGCAGTTTTAGCCCAACTTTGTCCCATTCCCATCCACACTACTTTATACACGCCAGTTATTATTTGGTAAAGGACACGGAGAAGGCCACATTCAAAGGTGAAACAGAGATGACCACGGCTCTAAAACATTGTTTAAGGGTCAACTAGCTCTCCTTTCCTATATGCCTATCATACAACGAATGGTGTCTTCAAAAACGAGAAGAAACCCAAACAGTACCGAGCCCCCAGTACCTTGAATCTGATCGAGAACATCATCGTCGAAATCCTCAAATAATTAGTGAAGAATGAAAGGCTTCACCATCTTTTTTGTCCTCACTTTCCTTTCTTTCTTCTCTTGTTCTGCTTTCGCTGCCGACACACTATCTGCTTCTCAATCTCTCATCAATGGCCAAACTATCCTCTCTTCAAGTCAGATTTTTGAGTTTGGGTTCTTCACTCCCCTTAATTCTGGGAAATGGTACGTGGGTATATGGTACAAGGACATTCCTGATCAGACCGTGGTCTGGGTTGCTAACAGAGACAAACCTCTTGCAAATTCCTCTGCAACAGTCAAGATCTCCAACCAAAACATTGTTCTTCTTGACCCGGGCGAGAATGTCATATGGTCATCAAACCAAACCAACAACGCTAGTAATCCAGTAATTCAGTTGCTGGACACAGGAAACCTCGTCTTAAGAGAAGAAAGTGAAAGTGATCGTTACCTGTGGCAAAGTTTCGATTATCCCACCGACACTTTGTTGCCAGACATGAAGCTAGGATGGGATCTAAACGCAGGATTTCAACGGTACATAAGTTCTTGGGGGAGCATAAATGATCCTGCTACAGGTGATTTTGCTTTCAAGTTAGACTACCATGGATTCCCAGAAGCGTTCTTATTGAACAAGAATATGAGAAAGTATCGTAGTGGACCATGGAATGGAGAAAGATTTAGTGGGGTACCAGAAATGGAGCCAGTTGACCATATCAGCTTCGATTTTATTACTAATCAAGATGAGGTGTATTACTCTTTTCACATATCAAGCAAGTCCCTCTATTCAAGGTTAATTGTTACTCCTTCTGGCGTTCTTGAGAGAAGAATTTGGATTCCAGATAATCGAGTGTGGAACCTGTTTTGGTATGCGCCTAAAGACCAGTGCGACGACTACCGTGCGTGTGGTGCTTACGGTATCTGCGATTCAAATGCTTCCCCTGTTTGCAAATGCATGAGAGGGTTCGAGCCTAATAATCCACAGGCATGGAATCTGAGAGATGGATCAGGTGGGTGTGTGAGGAAGACGAATTTGCAATGCATGGAGGATAAATTCTTGCACTTAGCTAACGTGAAGGTGCCGGAGAGCACAAGGACGTTTGTGGATAGGAACATGAGTCTTACAGATTGTGAATTGTTGTGTTTGAGGAATTGTTCTTGCATGGCTTATGCTAACTCCAACATAACCAATGGAGGTTCAGGCTGTGTGATTTGGGTTGGTGAGCTATTGGATATGAGGCAGTATGCGGAAGGGGGTCAAGATCTCTTCGTTAGATTGGCAGCATCTGATATAGGTAAGTACACAAAATTTTCAGTTGTGTTCTTGTTTAATTTTATAAAAATTAGAGACAATTTCGAGTAGGTTAATTAGGAGCTCAAGTTTTGCCGCCATTAGTGTTTCAGCAACCTGAGAGTCATTTCAAGTTTTTGCACATTTTTTCAGAAGCTATATAATGAAAGGTAAAGCGGTAGTTGTCTGCCTCACCTAACTTGCATTTGGCGGTCTGCACGTAGTAGGTGATTTTATTTATTGAAAATTATAATTTCACGATTCTCTGAATATCTAATTGATTCCTAACAAGTTTTGCATTTCAAGACAAACAAGTTTGTCAAAACTTGAATTTCCATATCGACCCATTGGGAAAAGCTTACAAAGCTTCCTAGAACCTAGATAGAGTAGGGACCCACGTGAACGCTCATGCGAATTTTTGTCTAATATTATAATGTCTTATTGTGTTTAATAAATCTCAGTCATTTATTAATGTAAGTTCCGCAAAATAAATGGCTGAGAATTTATGAGACAGAATAAGACAGAGTAATATTGAACAAAATATCTGAATTGCCGCTTAGCTGGTTCGAATTCCGCAGGATGTGAAAATCTCCGTTCTCGCAGCCTGGGTGACCCCACCTCCACTCCAATTCCCTTAGGCGTGACTTAAATGAAAATGAAATCACAGGAGGAGGAGGGGCGGGGCGGTCAGTTAATGTAAATGCTTTTCTATTGGTCAAAAGTTGGTTCTTTAGAATGGGGCGGCAAATTTGACTTGATGCGCCAGTCTAGGTTCTTTAAGACCATCTCTTTAGGGACTACAACTACATTAATGAATTAAAAGGATAGTAAGCGGGACTGTAATTCCATGGACCTACCATCAAAAATCGTACGAGTATCCTTCCTTCTAGAAAGAGAATGTCATATTATGTTAATTTAAACTTTTGGCAGGGTTGAGCTATGGGGCTGAGAAGTATAGGTTTAAATTAGCTTTATGTTGTTGGAATCCTTCTCGTGTTTGCGTAGTAATTGGTCTTGTTTGCATCATCCATATTTTGTGATTGCCTTCAGCTTATGAGTTGCATACAGAACTTGGCCTGGATTTGGATGGACCTGGGAGTTGGGACACAAATGTGGGGTGAGATGTAGTTGAGTTAGGTGTATGTCCAGCCAAAGTTGAATTTAAAATCATTCATTCCCATCTGCTTTTGTCAATCCACGTGTGCTTTCAAAAGGAGAATATTGGTTGAAAGCACTTAACATGCAGCTTTTATTTTAATGACCCTGAAATTGACAAACCTCATGGTAGGTTCTGTGGATCATGTTTTCCTGAAATTGACAATCCCTGTTACTTGTCATGGACTGAAGCAATTTAGTCTAATTTGCCTTAACTAGGTGGGCAAATTTTCATTTTCATTTTCATTTATGAGGACCCAAGTTTGTAAAACTTTCACCATCAATTGTTGTTTTTTTCTTTTAAAATACCCGTGAAGTCTGAATTTATAACAGGACTAACCACAAATCATGAGTCTAATATACACTAATATTTGTATTCTATCCACCATGTTGAAGATTAAAAAACCTGCACTTATTCTTTGTGCCTTGCTGGACATGACTAAGCACTATCTCCAATTCCTTTTTATCAGGAAACGGCGGTCATGTAGGTGCTATCATTATTGGCATTTCAGTTGGCGCTGGAATTTTGCTATTAGCTTTAAGTGGATTTTTTATATGGAAGAGGAAGAAATTGTTAAATACATGTAAACAGAGCAGAGAACAGAAAGGTAAGATCGACAATTTTATTCACAGGTGTGTGGAGTTAGTTTCTATTTGGCTGTATTAAAAGTAAATGGCTTGCTGTCCCTCAAATCAGGACCTCTGGAGAGAAGCCAGGACTTTATGTTAAATGATGTGGTTGTCTCAAGCAAAAGAGACTACTCAGGTGAAAAAAGTACAGATGAACTGGAACTACCACTCTTCGACCTTGTCACTTTGGTGATGGCAACGGACAACTTCTCTGCAGAAAATAAAATAGGGCAGGGTGGTTTTGGTTCTGTTTACAAGGTAAATTCCTTGATCTTAGAGCAGACCCTAGAAAATATATGCATATGTAACCACTAGAACAAGCAAACCTAGAAGCCATGCATATCCTGAGTAGTGGCCCCTTTTACTTGTGCGATCCTGACAAAAGTAACCCTGTCAATGCCAGGGTAAACTAGTGGAAGGCCAAAACATAGCAGTAAAGAGACTCTCGAAGAACTCTGTTCAGGGAGCTGAGGAGTTCAAGAATGAGGTTAGGCTTATTGCAAGGCTTCAACACAGGAATCTGGTTCGACTTGTTGGATGCTGCAGTGACATGGACGAGAAGATGCTCATTTACGAGTACATGGAAAACAGAAGCTTGGATTCTGCTCTATTCAGTTATTCTCTTTCAATCTCTTTTACATGCTTAGTTATTCTTTTTTTCCTTTATGGACAATGTTTGCAGTTGACTTCAAGGCACTCATGTTGGTTGACTTGCTGTTGCAGGTAAAGGAAGAAGCTCATCACTGAATTGGCAAAGGCGCTTTAATATCATCTGTGGGATTGCTAGAGGACTTGTATATCTGCACCAGGATTCCAGATTTAGAATTATCCATAGGGACCTCAAAGCAAGCAACATTCTGCTTGATGAAGAATGGAATCCTAAGATATCAGACTTTGGCATGGCTAGATTATTTGGTCGAGATGAAACAGAAGCAAACACCAGGAGAGTAGTGGGAACATAGTAAGTGTAAATGTTGAATTACTACTTGTTTGCAGGTTAAGAAAACAATTTCCCTTTCACTAATTGATTCTTTTGTCTTAATGTTTATGTGCAGCGGTTATATGTCTCCAGAGTATGCAATGGATGGAATCTTCTCCGTGAAATCAGATGTTTTCAGTTTTGGTGTTCTGGTGATGGAGATTATAAGCGGCAAAAAGAACCGAGGATTTTATCATCCAAACACTGAGCTTAATCTTCTAGGTCATGTAAGTCTGTCTTAGCTTATGACGTCCATTCAATTAAGAATTTGCATAGGATTCCTTGTTTCTGTCCCTTATTTATATTTGGTTCCAATTCACTTTTACACAAAACTGCCTTTCTAATGACCAAGAAACCGTAATCACAATGCCGCAGGCATGGAAGCTGTGGAAAGAAGGAAACGGAATAGAATTGTTAGACACATCAGTTGGGATGTCATATTCATCCTTTGAAGTCTTAAGATGCTTACAAGTAGGTCTCCTGTGTGTTCAAGAACGTGCGGAAGATAGGCCAACAATGTCGTCTGTGGTCTTAATGTTAAGCAGTGAAACTGCAACAATGCCTCAGCCTAGAACTCCAGGGTTCTGCCTTGGTAGGAGTCCTTTTGAAACTGATTCATCTTCAGGAAGGCAAGACGAGTCGTTCTCTGTAAACCAAGTCACTGTTACAAGGTTAGATGCCAGGTGATTAAAGGGAAAAACTTCATCTGGCACGTTTGTATATCATCATTTTGTGGCATCCTTTCCCTTTTTCTGTAATTTTTTTTAAAATTCCTTGAGATAGTTCGCGAGTCTGACTTTGTCCACATATTCATGCTTAGCTTTTACAGTAAATTTGTATAAAATTGAGAGTATGTTACTACAAATTTTGTTTGGTCAAATCATGCAATGTAGATAAGAATTCCTTGGAACTCCTAGTTCAGCCATATAGCAATCATGTGAACATGCATTTTCACATTAGTCGAGAAGTAAAAAGAAAGTGAACCTATATCAAATTTAAGTTGCAGAATAAAGGAAAATAACAAGGAGATAACAGAATAAAAATTTACCAACTTCCATGAAATTGGACTTACAAAATCAGCTCAACGAGGAGACTTAAATGGTTGGGGAAATCAAAGAAAAACGTGAGGCAATTCTACCAATTGTAACCCTCGTTTACAAGTCATGCTAGAAGACACCTGATTATGAGTCTACTCAACAAATTGCAGTCAAAATATGCTCCAGAAGTTTAATAACTCCAGTTTGTTGTCTTATAGACGCTTTTGGATGATACCAACTGTTTCTCATCTTCGCAGGAATCCCATTGCCTGGTATACATTATTAAGAGTAGTATCTGCTACTTCTGACGCTCTACTAGCGCCTTCATCCAAGACTTTATCTAAATAAGCTGAATCAGATATTATGTCACCATACCGAACCTGCAGAATTATAAACCTAGGTCTTCAGTTCAGATTGAGGACATCAACATCCCAGTTGAAACAAAGCATCACAAATTAACAACGATACTATAGAGCTACAAGGTAGATCTTTCCTATAGATAGTAAATGATACTACATTCATCACCGAGTAGTATCAGTATTAATTATCTTCAAATCAAGTATCTGCTGAGAAATCACGCGTTTTGAAAGAAAATAAACAAAGAATTGTCCTACCAGCTCAAATCTATGAGAGCTATCAACTATCAATAGCAGGGCGGTAGCATTGGCACTATTTGATTAGAGGTTCTCAATGTCGCACTACTACCAGTGTAACTCTTTGACTTGCTAATCTTAAATAACATGGTTTTTTTCACTTCAAGATGAAAAGTACAGTCTTCGTCCATTCATTTTCAAAGGCCACAACGATTTCAGTACTTGCCATGAAATGAGTTCTTTCCTGCTCATTCCTTTCTCATACAATTTATGTTTACCGGCTAAAACTTGCAAAGAAAAATTTAGCGGAACCTTACTAATGGAAGACGGATGGAATTATAACATCAAAGTATATGCTTTATCATTTCGTACAAGAACATTATTATGTATAGAACATTTATTACCCTAATTTTTATAAATAGATGAACTAAACTTACAGTCCAACCATGTTAGACCATTGCATATGTTTTTCACCTTTCTCTTTCTTCTGTATCTTTGTTTTCACAATATACGAAAGTTAACATAGTATAAAATCTAATCTGACATAATTTTAGAACCAAATTCTGATCCTGAGATAGTACAAAATCTAATCTGACAGAATTTTAGAACCAAATTCTAATCCTGAGATCAAACTTCTATTTCTTCCTTTTAGTACTTAAACGCTTGGATCCTAAACCTTGAATCACTAACCTCTGTTTCATCATTCTTCTTCAAAGCCTAAAGTTTATATCCCAAAACGTAAATTACTACCTTTGTTTCTTTTTCTTTATAATCTTTTGGTGTTTCATTTGTCATTGATATCTTCTGTCTTCTAGTAAACTCCTCTCATCTTTTTTTCTTATGGTCCACTGAGAGCATCACTACATCTGCTCTGTTTTCCTTTCCAATAGTCCATTGAGAGCATCAGAACTAATGTCTTTCTTTCTAGTAGCCCATAGAAAGTGCCATTACCTCTACTTTTATCTTTCCTTCCAACAAACAACCTTCCCTCAATTCTTGTCTTTCCCCTTTTCTAACTTATGTTATATCTACCCTCATTTCTTCTTTTCCAGCAAATATCTCTTTTCTACTCTCTCTCTCTTTATCTCTATTCTTCTGCAACCAAGATGCTTGTTCCTTTACTTTCAGGATTGGTTTTCCTTTTGTAATTTTATGGTTTATTTAAAAAAAATTCAGCAACAAGAGATTGACTGTCCTTAAAAAACATCTACTTACAAACTTGAGGGTGACCATTGAAACTTTACTATTTGATATATAGGTGTTACTATGTATCTAACATAGGAACATTTCAGAATTATTTAGATATTGCTTAAAAATTTTGTTATCTTTTTATGGTACATCATACCGTCCACTATCATAGATAAACGGGATAAATTTAATGAATAAAATAACTTACTACCTTTTTGGTTTGTGTGTGGAATAAGTTTTACATTCAAACACATTAAATATATTCTTCTTCTTTCTCTTTCTTTTTTATCTCTACTTTTACATAGCATCAGGGCTAATTTGCAATATCAGAGCTAATTTAGCTAGTTTCAAAGTATGTTTAGCATATCTAATTTAAAACTATATTTAGCAGATCACATGCTAACAGAACTCTCATCTATCATAGCTTATTGTATATGGAAAAATAGGCAGCAGCCTTTCTAAATCAGGCTGCATTTGATTATGCAGGTCCCAAAACATGCGTTTATTATCAAGTTAATGATAACCATCTTAGCATGTTATGTTAACAAGCTGCACTTTCACATTTTTTCCTCACAGGCTGAAGTCAGCTCAATCTCAGGTTCAGAATCTACCAAAAGGAAATTAATGCCGCTAATATGATATGGTGATTGAAGAAATAATTGCACCTACTTTTTGTCCCTGCTAATAACGAGTGTTGTTAATGGCAAAATGAGACATCAGTTACATTTTGAAATGCAAATTCAAAATCCTAATCGACAGTAAATGAGAACAAGTCATTATGCATAAAAACCTGGATGGGATGAAGATGATCAATCAACGCATCTGCCAGAATAGATTTAAATGTTCCCCAGTTCATATCTTGGCATTCCAGTTGAACTTCCTGCCATCCATATATACCAACGGAAATCGGGTGAGGAATATCTCAAGATAATTCAAGATAGAAAGTTTCAGAAATGGAAGAATTATAAAGCAGCTTAAGCAAACAACTTATTAACTACATCACCTCCTTTGTCTTGCCAGAAATAAGCTGATATACTGAAAGAAGGTTGTTACATTCAGGCCTTTCAGGATTGTCAAATTCCAAGCTGTAAGAGTTGTAAGAAGAGGAAAAAGCAGCACATGAGATTTTGAAACACAATACAGGTTAGATCATTCCTGTAAGAAGACTAACAGAGGAAGGAAAAACAATTTCCCCCTTCTGGATAGAATACCATGAAAAGGAATCCGTTTTGCAACGTTTTATCTTGTTTGCTATCATCTGCAAATGTGAGAGGAACATAAAACGCCAAACTCAATGAGGAAGTAAAATAGAAATAACATTAGAATCTCTCACTACCAGTTTAGACAAGTTCTCGCAATCAAAGATTCATGAGGGAACAAATTAATCACTACCAACCATAGGCATTAATCGAAATAGCAAACTTACAACATCTACAATGTAACATAAATAAACCTAAAATCTAGATTTCCATGCTTCACACTTTTGGGTTAAAGGATAAAATATCAGATCCCATAAAACATCAACTTCCAAACTCCAGTCCTTTGATTTGAAATGACTTGAGTATCCTGGATTTCATGCTTCCTCACCATTTATTGTTGATTCCTAAAAACTATTTAAGCTGTTTAACTACAGAACTAAAATACTTGGTTTCCCGATTCACTGAAGCACTAGACCTTATTGGTTTCCAGTCTCCAAATTTAACACTGATGATGCTTCATAGTCGCAAACATCTTTTCCAACTCCCACTTAACAGTCTCAATTGGTCTGGGAGGCAAGATTCGTTGGGAAAAAAAATGATATGAAAGAGAAGATATGCTCTAATTTAGAAATAAAATAACAGATTACAGTATAATTGGTTGATCTACAAAGAATAAAACAGATTAAACTACTGCAGTGGGAACATTAAAAGTACCCATTATTGTTAAGAAGGGAAAAGATCTGTAGTCGTATATACTTCTACAATAATCAATAATTTTAAACACTAAGTAGTCAAATTACAATACATAGGTAAAGTGCGTGAACTCACATCTTTTGAGTCAAGAAGATTGATTCTAGATTGGTCAGAAGGTGACGATTTGGACATCTACAAGATTGAATCACAGGGAAATGTCATTAAGCGTCTGAAACATGATGAGAAAAGAATAATTAGATATTTAGCAGTTTTTTATTTTCAGTTAACATTTTTACATTTTACTGCTTACAGTGATCAACTATAAATTGGAATTAAGGACAAAAATCATGAGCCACAGTTTGATAGAAAAAAACAGGCACAGGAATATACATACAGTAAACTAGTAACAGCCAATCTTTTCATGGACAACATTGTCATAAACAGAATTGTTTCTTCACATCTTTACTTAAAAGATACAGTAGAAGGAAAACTAGAGCACACTTATTTATCTTTTCCTCCATGAAGTGGAGTGTCTTGGGCCATGGGCTTCACTTGGGGCATATCATCATACCCGGGAGGCTTCACATCCCTTATGAAGAATGGGTGTTTGGGGGCTCTACCACTGATCCCTGACAAGATCTTCCAACCGGAAGTGTATAGAATCACTCCCAGCAATGGTCAAAAGTCAACTTTTCTTTTTAAAACCTATAATCAGCTTTTGGGAGTTTATGAAATCATAAAAGCTCTGAACATGACCAAGAACAGAACTAAATACCACCTTGGTTTCCCTTCCTTGTCTATGGACCATTGTAGGGCTAAATCTGAATTGCAACATGAATTGGAGAACTAAGTCACACATGCCAGTTGTCTTAGATTCTTCTTTTCATAAATTGTAAAAGTGCAAATCCAGTAACTACCCAAAGCCCTACCCACCTTGGTGAAGAATTGAACACCCAACTTCTTGGAAAAGTGCAGGGTGCTTTGCCACTGTGCTAACTAAATAAGCAAACATAAACAGCATACCAAGATACTACAGTGACTTATCCCAGGAGTCATGAAGAGACTTTTTCCATGAGGTAGAGAAAGAATAGTACAAGACTAATTTAATGGAGAATTACTTCCTCTACCAGTTATGCTTTGTGACTATTAAGGCAACTAAGGATCTTATATTTACAAAAATGAGAGTATCAATTGAAATAGAAAAGGCAATAACAAGACAACAGGACATAGAACATATAAGATGAAATCTATCACGTAAATCTTTAAAATAAGCTTAAAGATACAAACAGCTGGCTCATAATCTAATCTTAGCAATTTTCAATTGTAGTAAGTGCCCCCAACAGTGCCAAAATAAACATGGTATGCCAACGATTTAAAGATACAAATCTCCAATTAAAATTAATTGCAGACAACCTTTGAGAGCCCATCAGTAAGAGACATAACTCGAGCTCCAGCAGGTGGGATAAGTGGCTCAGGAACCTACACAAAAAAATTTACATTAAGGTCTAAAAAACTGCTTTAATTACTCCTTATTCATGATGACACTGGAAAGTATAAAATGGAAACAAAATATCCACCTTAAAGATGGGTCCTCCTCGCCTGTTAACAGAACACCAAGTTTCAGTAAAAGTTAAAAACGGGCATCACAACATATAATCTTTACAAAGAATCTCCAACCACGCCAAAAAGTAATTGCTTACCCTCCCAATTTTTTCCACTTTCTTCCTCCATATAAATAATTAATGCGCTCAGCCAACTCACGAGTCAACTCCAGATGTTGCTTCTGATCCTCACCAACTGGTACAAAGTCAGACTGTGGAGTCACACTGCAAACACGTAAGGATCGTGCACTCCCAGCAAATTATCACTTCTTATAAACATCTAAACATGAATTGATGTGATTAAATAACAATAAGGTGCACTATATAAGACATTAAACTCCATGATTCAACTTCAATCATCCTCCTTTTCCATTCTTATTGTTTCCAAAACATGTAACCTTGGGGGAAAGTCTCAATAAAATCTTCCAACAAATGCATAGCTTTTCACTTCACATGTGAAAAATGTAGCCACCTGATATAAAAGAATATCTGAAGCCATCAGAACAGGATATGTCAAAAGAGCAACTCCAACGTTTTCGTCTCCCTACAAAGATCAAGTGCAGATCATAAGAGTCAATCTCTATGAAATCAAAGATGACAATAGTAGAATAAAAAGGAAATGTACAGATAACATTATTAACTACAGCTATAATGACATAGAGATTATGCTAATATTACAGGTAGAAGTAGAATCATAAGAAGTGAACACTATTTAGCAAAAAAGTTTTGAAGAATATTACTATGGCAAGAAGATGATTGCACAATCAAGGGCAGTATAGAACCCACTGCATATTTACCATTTTAATGTATGAAAATACAAAATAGATAGCTAAGGCTTACAAAGCCATTCTAGTGAATAGGAATTCAAGGAAACATGAGCAACTCAATATTACAGTGGAGATGAATACCCACAGCTTTCCTGGATTTCTCTTTAAACTGAATCATTCTATTTAGCCAGCCAATAGGAGTGGCAGAACTTAGGAGCCACATAAGTTCAACATGAGCACGGACATTAGACTGTAAAAATACAGAAGCCTGCATGCAAAAATCAGAGAAATTAAATAAATACAAATATTTGTATATTTAAATACTACTTGCCATGAAAATTATAGAGGAATAATAGCTGAAAAACCTTGGAAGTGTCAATGCCACAAGCTAAATAAATTGCTGCAGTCTCTCTTGTAGCCTTAGCTAGTTGTTGAGTATCATATGGCAATGTAATCTAAAATCATAAATGTGATAATAGTTCAAAATTAAGTGAAACAAGAAAAGTCCACTTACAGAATAAGCAAAACTAAAGCAAAGGTTGAATCTTAGTCCTGAAGTTACTCCAAAACCAAGAAGAATGAATCAAAGGTTGAGTGTATCCCTGTCTTAGAATGCAACACATTATATTAGCTCTTTTACAAAGTCATCCATCAGTACTAATCAAATTAAATTCCCAAATATTCAACCCCGTAATAGTCAGGTAATTAATCCATATTGGAGTTTACCATTTTTCATAATAAGAAACGCAAGTAAACTAAGTCTAAAACTTAAAAAGGTTTTGCACCAGATTCTGTATAATATTTAGGCAGCTTCTTAAAACCGAAATGCTTTTTAGTACATAAAAGGACTGGGATTTGACTAACTTCAAATTAGTTGGTAATCCACATAAGTAGCAACTTCATTTAGTTGCATCTCTCCGTCATGACGATTTAATTAATATAGCTCGACTACTTTCTTACTCTCCAATAGGCTACCTCAAATCAGATCCCTTTTTTAAACAACCTTTTACATTGCTTAAGTTTCTTATCTTCACTTGATTGCAATACTTTGGCAAGGACATTAAACCATTGTTAATGATTGCTCCAAATGCATTTACAAGTACATTCTTTGAAATGCCATCAATTTAAGGACGATTGATCTTTTAATCTAAGGAAACAAAAATCACTTACGAGTTAAGCAATATTCCTAGCTGGTAAACAGAGCCCAAGAAAGAAATTTAAAGGACATAAACATCATCATGATTTCATAATTGTTACAAGGGTCCATTATGTCATCTGGATTGCACAATGCACAATGTCGAGCTTACAAACTTTAACAGATATTGAAACATACCGCGTGGAGGTCGACTATGAAGAAAAAGGTATCATAAGTATCCTGCAAGCAAAATTAAAGGCCAAGAAATAGTTAAGGCATCATTTAGGAGTTCTCTATGACTACCGCTTGCATCAAAAGTTCAAATCTTTAAAAGAAAAAAAATTGAAATAGCTATGGAGAAACAAAAAAGCAATTGCAAGAACAGATAACAGAAAGAGGAAGCAGTATTTAAAGTTCTACTTATAATGGGATCTGCTAAGAATGATGCAAACGAAACCTGAAATGCAATCCAATTCTTTATAGCACCAAGATAATTGCCAAGGTGTATAGATCCTGTGGGCTGGACTCCAGACACTATTCTTTTCCTGAAAGAGGAAACTTTAATAGGTTCTTTCACAGTTAAAAGGATATTTATCTAACAAAGGAGAAAGTAAGAGAAAATACCTACGACAACCAACATATCTATTACCATGCCATTCCTGTAGTTATGAACTAGTCTTTCAAGAAACTAATCCTCCCATGGAAACCAATGAATGAACATTTAAAAGGAAAACAGAGATAGAGAGGAGAAATACTTTACAGAACTTGAAGGAGGAGTTATGGGTTGTGACAAGGAGAAGGTACAGTAGCGACGAAAGCGACGAACTAATGAAGGAGAAGTCATCAAACACGTTCTTGGAATTCCACAAATTCCACTACACCAACTTCTGCTTGTTAAAAACCCTCACTATTCAATACCCATTTAGCAAATATAGCAAGAGAGATTGCGTATTGCATTTGTATTAATGAATGACTATTCTTACCCCATGGAGACAGCCAGCATTTTCGCTGATCGTCAACGGCGTTGGACGGTGGCAGGAGGGATAGAGTGTGTGGCTATGGGCCTTCGTCTGCGAAGTTTTATAAGGATATAGGAAGTTAGGAACACTGGAACAGGGTTGAAGATGCGAACGAACGACGTTGTCGTTTCATGTTTATATTTAAGGAGCAGCAATCGATTTGGA
>JANKOE010000002.1:55127720-55154053 GCA_026284465.1 Erythroxylum citrifolium | reverse complement strand
CTATTAATAATAGTGACTAATATTACTGCTTTTAGTGACAACTTTTACTTTCACTAAAAATACAATTTCTTGTAGTGTGCCTAAGTATGATGAACCTTAAGTTAGGATTGTTAATCATCATTTTATTTTGTTTATAATATTATTTTTGTTGTCTTACAGTTGTTTCGTGGGACTAATTCAAAAATGGTGTTTCAAAATTGCAAAAATTTGTAATTCAAATTCTAAGTCAATATGTGAGTGTAACAGGGTATAAAAAGAAATAGAGCACATTTGAGTTTATCCATTCCAAGAAAATGAATAGATTGGAATATAGAACATTGAACGACTTAGTCTTTGTTTGATACAACTTAAACTTCGATTAAGGTATGCTATTATCATTAGTAAGTTGAATATAATTTCTTGTAATTTTTAATAATTTATTTATTATGACTCTTAATAAAACAAGTAGGTTTGTAGATTCAGTTTGTTTTAATCATATCGATCTTTTGGTATATTGGGTTTTTAAAGAATTGAGTTTGATAGATAAGAGTAACTTGAAAGATAATCTTAGATGGAAAAGTATGAACATATCATTTGATACAATGAATTTAAATTATGATAATGATAAGGCTTCTTTCAACGATAAAGATTTTGTCAAATGAGAATAAGAGCGAATACAATTTGAATGGATATTCGATTCAATGAAATTCTAACTTTTCATTTATTCTCTTCTTTATTTATTGTCTTCATTGGTAAGTGATTCATAGAACATTTTTGTGAAAAGGGAGAGAGGTGACTAAGAGATTCTATATTTTATTTTGGAGTTAGGAAGGGGTATGTTCTTCCCCTTCTGAAGTTAATAAGGGTTGATTGATGTTCTTGATTGACTCATGGCTGGTTAAACTCAAATTCCTCATATTATTTCTGGGGAGAACATGAAAGATGAAACAGCACATTTATGGTGAAATGGAAGGAAGAAAATTAAGCAGTTCCCTTGAATTTCTTAACGATGCCAGCAAAATACTTTCCCTGATGGAAAGCTAGCTCCAGCTCCAGCTCTGTGGGCTGCCTGGAGCCATTTCCAGCATAGGTTCCTGCGCCATAGGGTGTACCTCCCTTCACCTTCTCCATCTCAAACATTCCAGCTCCAAATGTGTAACCAACGGGCACAAAGATCATTCCATGGTGCACAAGTTGAGTGATGGAAGTTAAGCTGCATTTAAGCAAGAGGAAGGGAACCTTTTCACTTAAGGCCTTGTCTGTCTTCTTATTGTATTTAGAAATCAAATGGATCATAAAAGAAGGGAAATTTTGTGAATAGAACTTACGGTGTGGTCTCCTGTCCACCTCCCTGTGATCCAGTGCTGTAGAAGATCCCCGCTGGCTTGCCAGCAAGTGCTTGCGTTCTCCATAAACCTCCAGTAGCATCCATAAATGCCTTAAACTGTGCAGCCATCATCCCAAATCTAGTGGGGAAGCCAAAAAGAACTCCATCAGCCTCAGGAAGTTCAGTGGGCGTAATGACAGGTAAGTCGCACTTCGGTGGAGCACCCATTTTCCCAAGAGCCTCTTCTGGCAGGGTTTCAGGTACCTGTTCCAAGAACCGTTTAAGTAATTGTTATATGAAAGAAGACAGTTTTTTGATCCCACAACCGGGGTTAGGAGTTAGCTTTAATTGAAAATATTCAGAAACCTCCCCATGGAAATCACAGACCTGCCATAGCGTCACTTCCACTCCTTCAACAGACGCAGCTCCTTTCTTTATCTCTTCAGCTAGTCTTGCAACATGTCCATACATGGAATAGTAACTGCAGAAAGCATCATCAAGTTTACAATGATCACTTCAGCTCTGGTGTAATTACTTCTACGAAATTAATGGTCATTATGCAAATTGCAGTTCTCAGTTTATTCATTTTTAATCAAGAAATTTGTATATCTGCTTGCAGGCTATTATCATCAGAATGATCTCTCTGAAAAGTAACATGCATGGTATTTGAATTTGTTGGCAAGTTGTGTCAATGCTGGATATTGCCAAGGAAGGCAAGGCAAAAAAACTAAAAAAGAAGAAAAGCTTTGCAATTACTCTCAAGTAGAACAAGCCACGAGGACCCATTGCTAAGAAAGAGAGGCACATACCTCATTCTAGGTGCACATGATATTGCCCCACAAGTATAAATGAATTTCCGAAAGGCATGGTGTCATCATTTTCATTGAATTAATCATTTACAACCACTTAAAAAGAAATCGATAGGAAATTAGTTTTAGATTTTACCCTGATCCGAGCCATGACCAATGATAGCGTTTGCAAATGAGAATTAGTGCTAGGACCACTTGCTCAGAAACATGGACCTAGCATGCTTATCCCCATTACAATTTTCAAAAGGTAGGTCCAGTTTCACAATCACTTTCTTATTTTCGTAGTACTTAGAAGTTTGATGTTCTCGATCTTATTATTTACATTTCCTGCTCCACTTATTGAATCTACATTATCTATGAGTAATGGGCAAGTGTTGTTGTAAACTCACCACGGAGTGCCAACAACTGAAAAGGAAGACTTCTCCACTTATACTCATTCTTAAACAACTCTTCCAGTTGATTAGAACAGAAAGCAAAAGGAAGGGAAAATGTAGAGACTTTTTAGCCCCCAACATCTTCTGAAGGATATTATAATTAAGAAGATGCCTTACAGTACCTAAATGTATTTGTGAGAAACTGTTTTACGTATTAATACCATATTGACCTCTCTGTTTCGTGGTAGAAGAAGCAAGACGAAAACAGTCCACAAGTTGTGAAGCAAGAAAGAATGTCCCCTTTATTAAGGCCACATGACTAATTGTTAATCATGTTTCTACAACGAAGATCCATGGAGTCTTTTGATGGTATTACTGAACAAAATTGTTGGCAAGCTATAATAACAACTACAATGAGACAAGCACGCAGGAAGCTGGAATGCAGCGCCATTGACAACAACGAATAATTCACAACATAGACACAAACAACCAGAAAAGAAATCCAAGTTGCAATAACAGAAAATCTCACCATCAAGGATTTGAGAAGAAATGAAAAAACAAGAACTAATGCGTAATGATCATGTTGAGCACACGGACGAAGAAGAAGAAAGAAAAGAGAGAGTTGCAATGCTTACACAATATACACTTTGGTAACCATGGCTCGGGTGTCTCTCTATGGGAGCTTCTTAACAGAAGAGAATGAAAAGCTGTAAACTTGTATTGAAACTTGAAAGAGAAAGACAGGCTTATATTTATACACACTCGTCGAGTATGAGCTGGGAACTCTTTCCCTCTTCGTATCTCTCTGTCGTTGTCTCGTAATAATTATTCACGTAGCGTCTACGGAAATTATTTTTCAATTAGTCCCGCAAGTTTAGCCTCATATTACACCTTTCAATGTTGTCTGATAATTAGTTGTTTTTCATAATTATTATTAAATTATTGAAAATTACTAAACCAACTTAAGCCACTAAAACCAAACTAAGTCTGTTTTGATTTCTGTATAATCTGATCTAATTTTGAAACAAAAAGAGAGAAAATTAATGTATAAGCGAGTTCTCATATAAAGCCACGAGCCGACCATTTTGAAAATCTTGATTAGTCACTGATTACATCAACCACTGTCCAAGATCTCTTGATTTTGGACAACACGATCTTCTTGTAGTGTTAACACCAGCATTAGTTAATAAATAGCATAGTTGGTTTAATTTGAGTTCAACTTCTCTCTTTCCCAAGTCAGTATTTCCTATTTTGCATCTTACTACGTACTTTTTTCTATCCAAAATAAAAATCGTTTTAGAGGAATACATATTTATTAAGAAAGTTAATGAAATTTTTGATATACCCTTATTAATTGCATATTGAAGTATCTTCAAAATATAATCTATGTAATTAAGATGTAAGAAAAATTAAAGGATAATTTTGAAAATAAAATCATAAACATGCATGAAAAGTTACGAACGATACTTATTTTAAATAATTAAAATATTTCTAAAATAACTTTTAAATTAAAATCTCTCTAAAATAACTTTTATTTTTGAATAAAATGAAGTATTATATATTGAGTACAAAGTCATTTTTAAGTGTAAATTACCGGAATGCAAAGTCATTGTTAATTATAAATTGACTCGATTGCATCGGGAAGCAATAAAGGAGGGACGATGCAACCTCGATCATTACGTTACAGACGGGTCAAGATCATTGACTTTCAAACTTTGGTATAAATTTATAATGTTTAGGCCTGAGCCACGCTGTTCTGAATCTAAGAAAAAAGGAACTCTCTGAGAAGGAGATCTTTTTGAGCGCAGTGGAATAAATTTATAAGATATGCAAGTAATAACTTTATCTAAAAGACGACTATTGAGATAAACTAATATTTTGTAACATGTATGACTTTATTTTGCACGCAAATCCAACTGTGTAAAACCTGCAAAAGGGGTAGATTAAAGTGTATTGACTTCGTAGTTTGTTCAGTCTATCATTATCATCTGCAAGTTGACAAATAACGATTAACAAATAGTAACAAAATCTTCCAACGGATCACCGTAAACACAATGTTTTTAGCAGCGTATACCTAATCAGTACGTTTTTTCCACTTTCTTTAAGCTTAAATTAAAGAAGGATGATATAATACTGTCATGGGGTCATGCTTACGGAACTTTTTGTGTGGATTTGTCTTTCCTAAGGAATATAATTAAAGGATGACATCAACACGGTAGTAGCCAGTGACTCTTGAAGAAGTGCTCTGCTGCTTCAAACCCCCGACTCTGTCCATCCTCAAATTTCATCCTCTTTAAGCATCCATCAAAAATGAAGATGGAACTTACCAAAGGGGATATAAGACTGAATATGGTATGAGGACATTACGTTAATAGAGTCATAAGCATATTATATATCATATTACACTTAGAGAACTTGTTGGAGAACATTGCATCAACACTTTTGATATGTTAAGTTGAAGCTTGGTTAATATAGCATATGAAAATATATAACTTTGATATCTAAATTTAGGTCTTCCTAATCCTAATTATGCAATAATGCTCTTGCAAGGAGACTTGCACTCCTTATGTACATCCATGTTCAAGCCTTTATTATCTTGTGAATTATTAGAATTCCTTTTTTTTTGGTAAATATTATTAGAATTCCTTTCATATAAGGGTTACAGTAGTTTTGTGTTTACTTTTATTAAAGGTAATTTTCTATGTCATTCCCTCTGGGGTTCTTTAATTTATCATCAATTTCCAAAAAATAGTTTATTTTTATTAAAATATCAAAAATTAAATTCAACAAATGAAAACTAAAAATTATAAAAAGAAAATACTTAGTATTCACTCTTTGCTTATATCAATTTAGTTTTAGAAAGCATTTGTAATTTGATTAGTAAATTTGTCTATTTGATGTCCATGTTATTACATAATACTATAAACTTCTCAACTAGAAAATAATGATTAAAAAAAAGTAACAGTGGTAAAACATGTATGTAAAAGATTATGAAATGATATTTGAAATTTCTACAATTATAAATTCTGTTAGAGTAGTGTTCTAAAGGCAATCACTTTTAATACTTTTATACAAACTTTATTTTAACTAATAAAATGAAAGGCAATTTTTCATTAATTTGATATTCGTTTATTTATGAATTGATGTCAATCTTAAATCGAATTAATGAAGTCCATGATACAAAACATAGCATGAAGGAAATTATCATGAGATCATGATAATGAGATTTCTATCGTATGCAATTAAGTTACTATCTAAATTATCCCTAGTCATAGGATTAATAAGACAGGACATTATTAATCCGGATAGGCTAACACATGTTATACTCTTTGATTTGATTAAACAGTAAATCTCACAAACTGTAAACATGAGATGTTTAGAATTAACATGTGGATGCTTACTAAGAGTCGTAAGTATATCGGATGACCCGCTATGAGATTATCATATGGATGATCTATCTAATGCAACACAAATCATTCCTTGTTGCCTCAAGATGAGGTCGCTCATAGGGTGGTAATTGGGTACAACTATTAGTATTCAAAGATAATTGAGTTGTCAATAAAGGATTCACCACTCTTGATAGAAGGAGATGATGATACTCACTATCTCTTGTTGGGATCATTACTCGAGAGCAAATATGTGTCATAAAGAGAGTCTTCGATGACACATAGAGTAATGAGATTCCCAAGACAAGAACTAACATCACTTGGATTAGATGGATCCGAACTAAGTGGGATATAGAATGGTGAAGGGGCGAATTATATGGTAATTGTTTACAGAAAGGTTCATAGGTGGGATAATTAACTATTAAAGAGTTCGTGTGTTAATCCACTTATATTGCGATAAATTGACATCATGAAACCCTTTATGATTTGCTTGAATTAAGAGTTAATTCAAGTGTCCAAAATAACCGAGAACGTAGCATAAAAGATCGGATGAAAAATAAAGTATGTATGGCTATTTTAAGTAGGCCACGATCGTGACCGAAAGGATTTAAGTAAGCTACGATCGTGACTGGAGGAACGACAGATGATACATAAGTGAGTCATTCACTTATGTACATTAGGTCTTTCAATCAAAAACACACTTGATTATAAACGAATCATGTATGCTAGGATTCAATTGCAAGTTAGGATTCAACCCAAGGAAAGTACAGGTTAATAGTTTTAAAATATGCAAGCTTCATATATCCAAGCTCAACATATATAGACTCAGTACTAGTTCAAAACCTATGAAAGACAATATGAGCTCCTCGCAATGCCTTTTAGGTTAACAAATGCATCGTCCACCTTTTAGAGGGTGATGAATGAAATATTTCGACCCATTATTCAAAGGTTCTTGCTAGTTTTCTTAGACGATATACTCATCTACAGCAACAACCTTCACCCAGAGCCGACTCTGGGCAGGGGCAAGCAGGGCACCTACCTAGGGCCCAGCCTCATGAAAAATGAAATAGGCAATAAAAAGGGCCCCATTTTATTTTATTTTGTTTTTTATGAAAGTCTTGATCTTCATAAAGAGCAACAAGGAGACCCCTATTTTACCTATTTTGTTCTTTATAAGGGCCCACTCTTGATTATTATAAAGAAAAAAAAGAAAAAAATAGGAGTCTTTTTTTTATTTGCCGAGCCTATAAAACGTCAGGACCGCCTTGCCTTCACCAATGTTTGTGTCATCTCCAAGAAGCTTTGAAGATCCTCCAAGCTCACCAGCTATTCCTTAAGGGAAGTAAATTCATTTTCGGGCCAAACAATTAGACTATCTAGGACACTCAATCTCAGAGAACGAAGAAGCCACAAATGACAAGAAAATAATTAATGACGGTTTGGAACTAGCCAGTATAAAGATCACTCAAGGAGCTTTGAGGATTTATGGGACACACAGGGTCCTATCGACGATTCATTCAAAATTATGAAAACGTAGCCCAACCTCTGAACGAATTACTGAAGGCACACAACCTACGAATGAGTGAATGTAGGGGTAAAAATAATAACGAGCCTTTGAGGACTTGAACGAATCCTTGATGACAGCCCTATTTTCGACTATGCCTGATTTATTCCAACTCTTTATTCTCGAGGCAGATGCAGGTGGAACAAGCATTAGGGTTATGCTTCAGCGGATGCCTTGCCAAGGATATGGCTTACTTGAGCATGACGCTAGCAAGTTGGCACTTAGGCTTGTCAACATACAAAAAGGAGTTTATACTGATCTTAAAGCCAATTAAACAGTGGCATCACTACCTTAGTGGTTGATAATTCAAAGTTTACACAAATCATCATAGTCTTAAATTTCTATTATAGCAATGGAGCTCCACACCTTTTCAGCAAATGTGGCCTTTGAAGCTCTTCGGCTATGACTTTAAGGTGATACATAGGAGCAAAATGGAGAATATGGTTGCGGACGCCTCGCCAAGGATATTAAGTACCGAAATCCTTACACTAGTAATATCCTAGCTCCATACCAAATTACTAGGAGATATCGAGAACATTTGGGACGGAGACTTGACAATTCGAGACATCATCAAACGCGTGGAGGCAGGGACGCTTAGCTCGAGTGATTATAAATAGATGGAATGATTACTAAGATAGAAGGGGAGGATAGTGATTTGGTTCGACAAGGAGCTATATTAAAAGCTGGTAAAGTATGTGTTATTTATCAAAGGAACAAACACAAAAATGCGTAGTATATAGGGAAGTTACAACCACTTCCTATACTAAAGGGACGTTGGGAAGATATTAGAACAAACTCATGACACAAGTTTTGGTATAATAGGCCGGCAATTCGCATAAGTCAGCTACGTAGTAGTCCCTATTCGAACTATAGAAGCGCTTCCCAAATGCCAACCTCGTAGACAAGGCTCTTAAAGGGAAAGGTGCTATTACGGAAAAGAAGTTTTTTTTTTTTTAAATGAAAATTGATTAGTAAGAAAAGAATGTTACAAGGAATAAACAAGGGAGCTCAAAGGAAAGACAAATACAAAATATGCAAGGAAATAAGAACTAGACCTATCTAAAAACAATACACTAAAAAGATCTAGCGTGAGTCGTTAGGAATCACATCCAAAGCTGATTTAGGAAGTAAGCCTATATCTTGAGTGTTGCGCGGATAATGGGGCTACAATGGTGAGATAAGTTCTTAGTCAACAGAATCTCACGAATCTCTCCAATTAATAAGGATAGCAGACCATCTTTAGTGGAAGCATAAGACTTGAAGCGTCGAAGGTTTCACTCCCCCCATAGCCTATAGATACAGAAGCCCAAGACAATAAGGCGTAAAGGTTGTTGTGTTGATAGACCAGTTGTTATCGCTAATATAGTACTACTTGGATCTCTCCAATCACATAAAGCAATAATATGGGCCCATATCGATTTGTTAAAATCACATTCAAAGAAGAGATGAGCACATGATTCAAGATGTAAGGAGCACATTGGACAATGCTTATCTGTTTGAATATAAGGACGGGGATCAGTTATAAGAAGTTATGAAGGTAGCGGGAACCAAAACGACCTATAATAAACAAATGAAAATGAAGTCGTATAGATAGGAAGTAGGAACTTAATTACTTAAGCACTACATTTTACCATTATGAAATTTAAGCAAACAACGATGTATAAGACGACAAATGAGTTGTCCACAGGCCTATATCATTATAACGAACCAACATGAAATTCAGAAAAATGAATGATAATGTCTGTGCTTTCACATCTTTCTCTGTCTTTTTTCTACTACTTCCTCTTCCTTCTGTCCTGACCTGTATGATTCAATATCATTATTCTTTGCTTACAAGCTGATTCTATTCAATTAGATGGGCTTTGTTGGGACAAACTTTAAATAGATTCCCAAAGTCTTTGATATTGATAGTTCTAAGGTATCGCCTGGAGATTCTATGGAAAAGATCTCAAAGATCAATGTCACACACTTGGGAGATAAAATCTGACGTTCAATTTACATTTAAGAAAGATATTATCTTGGAATAGTCTTTGTTATATTTGATATAATTTATATATAATTTAAATTAATATTTTAAATTGAATAACTTTTAATTTTTTAGTCTGATATAAAGAAATTGAACATCAATCGTTTTGTCATATAAAAGAGAGAGGAGAGGAAGAATCTAAGAAAAGAAAGAGATCGTTTCTTTGAAATAGCACCCGTAGGCCACCGCAAGTGTCACGAGTGCAATGCACAGGAAAGTGAAAAATCATGAACCTTCGGCTTCTGTGACTAAACCTTCACTTGTTCTTTTCTTTTTTTCCATCAACAACTGCCCATTCACGCGGGACAAATTAGTAAACAACAAAAAGAGAAGATATAGGCTTTACCCAAAAGAAACTTGGTACCACATACCCTGCACAAAGAAACAGAGTGCGAGACGAGCACGCGATCTATGACACTCATGACTATATCTTCCATAGACGCCACGGCGGCCACTGCAAGCTCAACACTTTTCCAAGTAGGAAATAGGACAATGATTTCCATCTTCCAAGTCCTAACCACTTTTGTTTCTTTTGTTCCAAATTGGACATTTAGTGTGTACATTACTAACAAATTATGGTAGATTAAAAATTCCCACATAAGCACTTTTGTCGACAATTAAGCATACGTCTATAGTTTTGTTCACTGTTATTGTATATAACTAGAATTGCACATGCCATCTTCCGGTCTCTTGGTCTTTTCTGTGCGCATCATGTATTCTCTAGGGTTAACCAAACATTTTACGATATTTAACTCCAAATTTGGTTGATATGAGAAAAATTATAAAAATAATAACTACTGCAAACTAAAGAAAACAACCAGTTAACTACCAATTCATGCAGGCATGATCCAAATGAGGTGATAAGGGGGCCTTGCTTCACAATGATTCATTGGTCAATCATTAATACTTCACACAGACACAATTCAAGTGGTAAAGACCCTGCATCTACCAGGCTCTAATATTTATAGGTGCTTTAAGTGAAGATTGTTTGCATATATTTCTGTTCTCTGGTGCACCATAAAAATGCCAATTAAGAGGTACAAGTTCATACACCTGCTTCATGCAGACAGTCAATCGAGGATCGAGAGTCGCATACAAATATGCTAAATTCTATACACAGTGATGCATCTTACAGCTTGACTTCCACTGCAGTACAAAATTGGAATCAAATTTACAATTCAACAACCTGGAGCTTAAGAAGAAGAGAACTAATATATAAAGGCAATTCATAGTATGATTAAGGGGAAACAGACAATTCTTACAGCAATGAAATTGAAATGCAATTCCAGTGCCTCCTTTTGGATGTCAACTGGCGTAGTAGTCATGGAATCCATTATTGTCAGCTTAATCATATAGTTATTAATGCAGAACCCAAATAATTGGAGAACAAGACAGATACAAAAAATGTTTACAAAGACAGAAGTATAGAGCAAGCAATCACAGACCATTTAACTAGAAGGAATGACTTCATCTCGATGAGTAAACTAGTTGTACACTAAAATGTCAATACAAATTCATTCAATAAGCATGAAACTGGTTCAAACTGAACCATTTAGCATAAACAAACATGTTCAACAAGAAAGCTTCGAAAAAAGTTGGGAAGAAAACAAAAAGTCTGGACTTGAGCCCAAAAAATCCTAAAAATGTAGGCAATTACAATTCTAATAACAAATATGAAACGTTTTGAACTACAAAGATCAGTTCACATACAAACTTATTCAAATATACAAAACCTGTCGAAAGAGAAAAAGAAAAAATCATATCCAGTTTCAAGCTCTAACCTTTCCAGTTTCAAGCTCTAACCTTTCTTTTGTACACACAAGTATCCAACAATAGACGAACCATACCCCAGAAAACCCAGAACCCAGAACTCACCTCCATCATCCCTTAAGCATCAAAAGGAGTCCCATCTATTAGCTGCTCCCACTTAGAGTTGTCACAAGAAAAGAAGCATTTCTTCTAATCTTCTCGTTATCATCCTCCAACAGCCTCACACATATCTCCAAAAGCCCTTCACTTTTAGCCTCTCTACACATTTCCCCACTATAACAACACAAAGAGTTGAGTGTAGAAAGAGCACACTGAACACTTTTCTCTCTCCCACTCCTCAACGCATGCACCAAAACACGAACACAACCACTAACGCTTCCCATCTCTTCTCTTCCTTCCTTTGACTTCACCAAGACACTCAAAACCTCCACAGCTCTCTCAAGTCCCAATCCTCCTAAACTAACCAAAATCGGCACCGCCCCGCAATCCACGGCTCGCCTCCGATTATTCGGGAACGAGCAGATAGCGTACAACGTGGTTGCTGCTTCTTTGATCTCTCTCCCTTTCCCATAATTCAGTATCCAAACTAACGACTGAATCGCATTTGGGTAAGCGCCAATTGTCGCTTTGTTCACTTCTACCACCGCTAAACTAGTCAAAACCGTACACCCAATAGCTCGACTATCCGGAGACCCGACCCGTAAAACATCCACGACCCGACCAATCGCACCTTCCGCGACTAAACCCACCTTGTTATCGTCATCAAGCGAGAGGCTGAGCAATAAAGAAAGGGCTTTCTCTTGGAGTGCCGACTCGGATGAGTTGATACAGTTGAGAACGGCGGACATAGCTCCGGATTCAGTCAGAACCCGACGAAGACCCGGGTCGCGCTTGGTGAGTCTAGCGAGCTGCGAGAGTGAGTGAAGCTTGGAGTCAAAAGCCGAAGAGGCGGAAACGAGAGTGGAGACTAAAGTCTGGGACTGCGACGGCTGAGGCTTGGTGGGGGATTGTTGAAAATTAGGAGGGGAAAGAAGAGTATAGTTGGAAATAAGACTACGAAGAGCGTGGTTGGGGATGAGAGGAGGGTGGTCAGGGAGTGGGAGCTTAGTGATGGGGCAAGTACGGTGGCCGGAGTCAAGCCACCGCTGGATGGAAACCCGGTCAAACGTGTGACCCGACGAGAGGATAACCGGGTCGGACATAATCTCGAGAGAAATGGGGCACTTGAAGTCGTCGGGAAACTGGGCCGCCATTAACACAATTCTCTGGCTACAAAAGGGGAAAAGGGTTCGCGAGGTTTTGGAGCTGACGAGGAAAGAGGAGGCATGAGCCAAGCTTTTAGTGAAGGAGTTACCAAGTTACGGTTATGCCCCCAGAGTTTGTCCAAATTTCCGAATCATACCTGAAATGAGACGTCCCGTTAGCTAAACATAATTGATGATCCCGTGCGGACATCCTCATTGCCTCCTTTCTGCTTCCTAATATTTTAGATTTGGTTATTGTTACTAAACTTACGTTTATGGCAACGGCGCTTTTTCTTTTTCTTTATTAATTAAGAAGTTGTTTAGTTGTATTGTTTGTTGTTATTTTAAAAAATATGAAAATTATTATAATTATAATAATTATGAATTCTTGCTTTCAAAAAATAAGAAAACATAATACTATCGCAATAAAAATAAAAATATATGCCTTCAAGGGTAAATTAGTTGTTTTTTATTTTTCTTCTTTTTTTTAATCTCATCATCTTCTCCTAAATTATTGTTTCTTAAACTCCTTTATTGGTAGTTCTTAGTATTTGCCATAGTCAAAGAAGAGGAACATAAACCAAGTTAAAAATAGGTCATGATCTCACGACAAGCATCCTTGTTCTCTCCTATTTAACTTTTAACATCAATTTTGAATTTGGTTATTATAACTATATTAATTTATGTTTGTAATGACAATTTTTCTTAATTTAAAGGTTGTCAATTATCTTTTGAATGTTTTGTTGTTATAGTCAAAACTCAAAAAAATGAAAAGTTGTTAAAATATGCTTTATAACAAAAGTTGTGGTTCCTTATTTTCAAAAGTACGAAAAACAAAACATCATCACAAAAAACATAAAATATGTGTCTTCAAAATTACTTGTCAAAACATATTCCTCTCTCTCTCTCTCTCTCTTTGTTTGGTCTCCATCATCTTTTTAGAAATCATTGTTTCATTTTTTTTTACTCTTTTTCATTGATAGTTTTATTATTTGTCATGGTAAGAAAAGAAGAACAAACTATGGTTCTCCATCGCCGCCACATCTAAAGTACTAATAAGACCCGTCTCATATCCTTTCTCCAATCATCACCCAAACTTATAATTCCTCTAATATTTTCTCATCTGGTTTCCTTCCAACACCAATAAGAAGCAAAGAAACCCATGGATAACAAAAAAGAAAATCTTTTGTTATCTCTTCACAGAATAATGAAGTTAATACAAGCTTGTAGATCAATAGTTACTTTTGCAACATGTGGATTAGAACTCTTATGCTTCTTTTAGAGATTCAACTACTAACTTCGCTAGATTGGCCTCAGCTTCAATTCCATCTTGACCTTAATAAAAAAAATATGTGTATTCTAAGAAACCAGAAAGAGAAGGAATCAAATTTAGATACTTTTGCGAATAAATAAAATTCTAATGAGACTAAAAAGAAACCTAAAACTAGTGGTTAGAAAAGTCGAATATAATAACAACAAAATTAATGCAGTTAGACATAAATATTCAGATAAGAATCATGTGAAGAATCAATCAAATTTAGGTAATTTTGAGAAGAAATTAAATTTTAATATGTCTAAAAAAACCTGAAACCTGGAACTAGCAAGATATATTCAAAATCATATCAACATAAGGAAAAAAAATATAATGGCCATATTTAGGAGAAAGTGGGTTAAAACAATTATGTCCTATATCTTGATAATTTAGAGTAATTAAGAGTCTCCAAACTACTAAGCACTATAAACCCTGGAAGAGGCACTCCCTTGCCGAACATCTAACCTGCCTTGTTTCTCTTCTCCTTGTTTCTCTTCTTGAAGGATATAGATGCTCAATTAAGTGGTATAAAAGAAGGGAAAAGATATGATTGTATTATCTTATAAGCTCATAAACAATTTGATTTTCTATTACAGTGAATGATAAACCACTGGGTTGCATATATGGTATTATAATGTTTCTCATACCAAGCTTGTAGAAGTAAAAGGGCATCAAAATTAAGTGAAAGTCACTAGTGAATACCTCACTTTTCTTGGAAGTGGAACCTAGTTTAAGCACAGTTATTTACATTACATTCACTTTATAAATGAGGTATATTTTTTAGTTAATGCAATTCTCATTTCAGTACAACTTACCATTAAAAAGGATTTCATTGGGTTGAGTAAAATATTTGATTTTTTTGTGATTTAAAGTACTATGCCTAGGCTTGATACAATAAAGTTTCATATTAATATTAGTTATAAGCACTTATCATTTAAAGGTTTTATTGTTTTGTATGCGAAGTATCCATTAAAATATGTTACAAGTTCAATAGTTGATCTTATGGTAAAGAGCTAGTTAGAGGTTTTTTAAGTTGGAAAATAATCTATAAATGTTGAAGTAATTGGTAAATTTATTGTGAATTTAGAGTGATAACTAATGATTTTTCGTTGCGACAATTAATGATCTTTGTATTTAGTAATTTATAAATGCCTAAATACTTTTACATTAAAATGATGTTTATTGCTAGTTGGATGTTTAGATTATCTCTTCTACATTCTTCATATTCTCCTTTTGAACTTTTTCTAATAAATTTATAGTTACTCATTACTTTTTTACTATGTTAAATGGATGTTTACAGTAATATCATATAATGATAACAATGATTGCTACTTTAAAGTTCTCTACATTAGGATGGTTATCTTATTGCTTTATCTTTAGGCTCATCTCTTTTTCAAAGAAAGTTTTGTTCCTTTGTTATAGATCATTATTCATTTCATTTCGCATAACTGTGTGCTTAATATATTTGGGTTCTTTTTGTTGAATGTACTTGCGTTAGTATTATTATTTTCTATAGTGATTTTTTATTAAAAAATGTGGTATGTCTTAAGATAAGTTTTCCACATAAACATGGTCATTTGATATCATACTAGAACAAAAATGTTTAGCTCAAATTGAAATGAATAGTTGGATTCCTGATACTTTCATTTTGAAATTTATGCTAGCTGATTTGCATATTGAGCTTTAGATCTAGATCTTTAATTGCACCATATTATAGTGTCTCTTGAATATATTTTGGATTTATTGTTGAAAAATTTTGTGTGCATTTATCCTTCTTATTAGATAACTATTTAATGAAACTTTATTTAATCTATGCCAGTTCTTTTTTGTATTTGAAGTGTGAAAATGAAAATTTAGATATTTGTCGATGAGTCTTGCTAAAAAGTTAATTTTATAAGTAACTTACATATATTTTTGAAATAATCAAAAGAATTTTTTCAATTCTCACGTTTGGGGTGTTTAATCCATTATTGGTTGCCTTCTACTATTGTCTTTGGTAATTTCAACATATCTAACTATTATTTAGTTGATGATATTAAAGAATATTGGAAATGAAATCTTTGTCAAAGATTGAGGAGGCTCTTAAATGATTAGATGAGCATAGCATAGTATTACAATTATAAACAAGTCCAATAATGTGGTTATGAATTATATAAAACATTTTAATCCATAAATGGTCTTGGTTTTAGTAACAGGTATAACACACCTAAAGGGTACAAGTTTAGAGATAGATGTCAGTTTGCCTGCAGAGAATGAGAGTTTATGTTTCAAGTTTAGAGATAATTGTCATTTTGCATAAGAGTGAGAACTTAGGAAGCCTACAGGTGTATCCTATGAAGATCCTTATAATGGAAATCAATTTTTAGACCAAAATTTATGAGAATTTTGCTAAATGTACTTGTATTTTTGGGATAAGTGCAACTTTGAACATAAAATTTAGGAAATGCGTAAATTAGGAATATGATGAAGACATAGTCCACAGGATCATATCAGAGTGACTTAAATGGAAAAATACTTCAAGAATTCTGTGTGACAAGAAGATATTACTCAAGCTTAAAGGTAAATTCTATCGTTTAGTGATTAAGTTGACCATACTCTATGGAGCAGAGTGTTGGCCCATCAAACAAGTTCATAGTCAGTAGCTAATAGTGACAGAGATGAGGATACTTCATTGGATAAGCAATCTTACCAAAAAGGATAAAGTTAGGAATGCAATGGTGAGGGACAAATTTAAGGTTGCTAATATTATGGACAAATTAAGAGGGATAAGGCTTAGGTGGTTTGATCATATTAAGAGAAGACACTTAGACACTCCAGTGAGAAGATCCGAAAGGATCATACTTAGTCATTGTAAGAGAAAAATAGGGAGGCCTAAGAAGAATTAGAGGGAGGTGATAAAAAATGATATGACAATGTTGGAACTTACCGAAGAAATGATCCACAATTGAAAACTTTGGCGTATTATAATTCAACTTGAACCTAAATATTTCAAAATGTTCAACAAGAACTCCAGCATTTTGAAAATATTTAATTTAAACTCCAACTTAATATCTCTATCAACTTCTTATCAATAAAACAATTCTAACATATTTTATTATTCATTTGTGGATTCTATTGCTAGATGTGCTGCCAATTAAAACATGGGACCTAAAAAAATCAAACCTACCTACCAAAAGATAATTTTAAGATAAGCAACTTCATTTAGAACACCAATAATGGCCGACTATCGTCGAGCTTCATTATTTTCTTGGGCATTTTGGATCGTTATTTTGCTCCTTCTTCACATCCTTCTCTTGTGCTTAAGTTTCATTTCTACCATTATATTACCTTCTTCTTTAAACATAATAGAAGTGATTTATTGAAGGGTTGTGTTTTTACATGGTGCTTATCTATTTTGAGCTTTGTTTCTAGAGAGTTAGATGGGGCTAATCAAATGAAATTTATGGGGATTTTGGAATTATTTGGAAATGAGAGTCTTCATGATGCTTGTAGTATTTGGTTTTAAGAGATATATTTGCTTCTTTTTCTAGAAGTTATCTTAGGTTGGTGTGTGCTTGAGAGCATCGTTTATAGTTCTTGTTTTTTGAAGAAAAGAAATAAATAGTAGGGAAATCTACTTCATGTTTGGCAACAATAGACAAAGGACTCAAAGGCCTGGTGGTGTTGTTGAGATTTTCTTCTAAATATTTATTCAGAGTCGAAGATTTGCTAAGAGACTGCCCTTCTTTAAGAAATTTCTTCCTCGAACTAAGGTTAAAGATGTATAGAAGGGATCGGAAGATGTCTAATGCCAGTGGAGGATGTCAATAGGTGAAGAAGTTACACAAAGTTTATGTAGCATCTTATGGTAGGTGAGGGTGATTTTTTGCTCCATGTTTTAGGTGGGATGCATATCTAGTAATAAGATTCACAAATAAAAAATAAAATATGTTAGAGTGGATTTTTTAATAAGGAGTTGATATAATGTTTAGTTGGGGTTAAAATTAAATATTTTCAAAATTTTGGATTATTTTTAAACATTTTAAAATGTTTAAGTTCAAGTTAAATTATAGTGAAAATGTTACAGTCCAATTTAACTATTTTACTTGTGTTTAATAAAATTGGGGGTGTTAGGGGTTAAAGATATTAGACGAAATCATTCGTCACTAATCTTTACAATTGGTATATAGATACTAATAATACTACAATGTGAAAGAAGTGAGCAAGTATTTAAGGAATTGAATAATTTAATTTAAAAATAAAAATTAATATATTAAAAATAAATTAACATAAAATTCATATATTAAGAAATAAACTAAAATTAAATTTAGTATTAACATCTAGTAGTATGATAAAATAAAAATTATGATAAAATTAAACAAGTATTTTTCAATTTTTATTATCAATTAAATATATTTCATTTTTAATTTTTATTACAAATTTCATTGAAAATAAGTTTTATTTTTTAACAAGAAAGAAATTAAAAATAAAAAACAAAAAATAGAATTGAAATTTTAAGATATTGACAGAGTCAGCCGACCGAGACCTATAGATAATGTCTAAATTTTTGTTCGTAAGAATCACTAAGATGGCTGTAATCCCTTAGCCTTGGCACACGCATTATTCTGGACTCTGGAGTCATCTAAATTTTCAAATCATATTCTCTTGAATAACTCAATCAATGTCCAACAAATTAAAGAATGTGCTTTTATTTTTAAGTATGGTTGGGTCAGTCGTGCCAGACTCAAGCCCAACTTCAGAATGGTACATGAGCCAATCGGCTCATTTCTCGATGTTAACCTAATTTCTACAGGTTTTTACTATATAAATTTATTACCTCGTCATGAAAAATGTACGACCTAAAAACCTTCATATTTTCTTTATTCTCAGCTATCAAAACCTTCACAAAAAGACTAACTTGAGTGTCGGAGGGGTCTACCGGCGATCAACCCTCGGCGTGCCTTATTATTTTGCAGGTATCTCTCAGTCAAAGTCAATCGACCTTATGGATCCAAACAGCAGCGTCCAGCCCCATCAAAATAAGACAGAACCAAAGCATATTTTGAAATCCTTTTCTTAAATAAATAATTTTTGGATATATTTAATAAAAAATGCTAAAATTGATATTTTAAAATTTTGCTATTTGAAAAATAATCTTTTCCCTAAAATTACATCATTAAATCTCAGAATTTTTATTACATAAGTACTTTCTTTCCCCTTTCGTTCCGCCATTCTCGCCGATTGCGCTTTTGCTGGTGACACGTTTTTAGGGGCATTTTAGAAACTTCAGTCTTCTGCGAATCTAGAACGGTCAAATCGCCCTTTTATAACGGCTCATACTGTCATACACGATATAGCTATCATTTCCTTTTAACTGTTTTCTTTTCCGTCTTATTCTCTGTCGTTCCACAATTGTAATGAATTTCGTTTGATTGGTAAATCGGTAAATTAATTAAGACATGCACATTTAATTTAATAAGAAAAATGAAGACTTTTTTTTTTGGATTTGAGGGAACTTTACAGGTGGGCTAAGCGGGCTCACCTCTCAGAGGGTCAAGTGGCTACACCCAATCAGAGGGCCAAGCGGCTACACCCTATCACGGAGGGCCTCACTAGCTCTCCACCCATAGGTAAAACCTCGGCTGCTCCAGGCTCTTACAAGAAGGGCTAGCAAGAAATCGAATCTGAGACCTAACCGAAATTAAGCTCCGCTCTCAACCGTCTAACCACACCCCTGAGGGCGAACTAACTTGCACATGTTAATCAAAGGAAAATGTATTTTGCTTTATAACATAAAAAATTGTTCTTCAATAAACTTTCAAATGATCTCTTTGTACGTCTCCAGCAAACACAGGAACTAATAAGATTGTAAAAACTCGAGTGTTGTGAGGCCTATTTGTCCCTCTCAAAAAGTGACAATGACCCTACGTAAGAAGCAATATGATGTTGGGCCTGTTTTCCTTTCTCCTACATTATTAAAACCAAAAAAACAAAAGAAAGGACAAGCAATGGCATTACTCTACGTAGATCCTTCTCCTAGTCTTATTAACGTCTCCTTTGATAAAAAATTTATGTTCACTGGATTCTATAGTAGTACAATCATAACTGGTTCAATTGCAAGGTGATAAGAACAACCTCTTACAGTGTACAAAAATTCAGAACACAAAGATATTAGATGCCCTCGTAGGGCTCATCCGCGGAGATTTGACATAATTACAAAGTATTCCAATTCAAAGAATCGTAGATCTTCCTGCTACTAAATCTTTACTCCCTCTTTGATACTTCCTTAAGAACTCCAACTTCTTTAGGATTTTGTCCTCATATACTCGAGTCTATATATTAATTGCAGTATCGATTAGGTGTCTGAATCTGTTTACTTTTAACTCCTAACTACAAGAGTGTGCATAACCACTTCCTAACCAGCAGCCTAATTCATAATCGTTAATTTGATGAGATACTAAACGTGTTAAAAATACTGGTTATTGTTATCTCTATTCGATAACATGGCCATCTATTCTTACTAGTTGCGTAGAATTAGTGTAGAGTTTTCTAAAAACCGAGTACAGGTTGCTTTGCAGGTGGGAGGACCATTTTGCTATCTCATGCTGTTAATATTTTTGGTCTTTCCACAGTTTCTACTTGCACACGCAACGACCGACCTGGATGCATCTTAATCAATGACGGAGTCAAAAATTCAATATAAGAAGGCCAAAATATTTATTTTTTAAAATTTTGGAGGCTCAGTATCCTACTAACCCTTAAATAACCATGTCCTTTTATATATATATATATTAAAAATAATTTTTAAAAAAAACTTTGGGGGGCCAATGCCCCCATGTAGCTACGCCTCTGATCTCAATGCTATCATGAGGAATAAGTGACTCTTTTGGTGACAAGTCAACTAAATTCAGTTCTGTGTCTTATCTCCGTAATTCCCATGACGGTAAAAAATTCTTAGCATCGACATTTGTTAGGAAATTTAGTGCACAAAATAATTATTAAAAGTATCGTATCAGAACAAAAATTATCAATATAGATAAAAAAAGAAATAGTTATTAAAATTGACAAAGACTGTGTGTGAAAATTTACTATTTAATATTAATTTTTGCAAGGATAAATATCATAAATTTGTGTCTCTGGCATGCAATACAGATGATACCTTAAGAAAAAAAAGGAGGAGAAACGAAAAGGAAATTGCTTTTCGTTTACATTGACACAGAAAAAGCAGTATGTACTTTCAAGCCACCAGAGAACACATCTAAAAGACAACTCATCTTGCTTTGTTTTCACACTTTGTCGCTCCCAAACAAGATTAAGGAAATAAAGTCAGGTCTGAAGTTTAAAAGATTTTGTCGGTGATCATGCATTTCTAGACTGAGATCAATCAAGGAAAAAGCTGCTTAAACTTCCTTAACAAATTCATACCTAATATTTTTTTTCGTATGCTAATTCTTTTCAAGCTCTTGTTATTTTGTTGATTTGTAATCAGAAGACTAGCTTTAAGATAGATATGCTCACTTGAATAAACATGGTGATGGACAAGTAGCGTTAAAAAGTTATGAAGGCGTTGAATTCTCTTCTCTTCTGGGAGACACATTCAATGCCTCCAATACACCAAATGTGTCAATAGATTCTGTCAAAAATGCCATCAATCCTCTACATATCTCTTTTCTAACCAAGGAGGTAATTGCTAATGAATTTTTTTTAAAAAATTCTCTTCTCTTTTCAGCCAAACAAATCTCCTATGCTAGATAGCTTTAATGCTAGGCTCTTCCAAGCTACTTAGGGAAACAACAGACTCAATGGTTATCAAAATTATTCAAGAATTCTTCAGCACTAGTAAGCTTGTCACTAAACTCAATAAAACCTATATATGCCTGCTATTCCTAACCATTCCTCTCTTAATGAGTTTAGACCCATATCAAGTTATGTGATCTATAAAGTGATTTCCAAGATATTAGCAAATATATTGCTAATAACACTCCTTGACTTCTTCAATCCTTGCTAAGGAGCTTTTGTTAAATGAAAAAATATAGGTATCAACATAAGCTTAGTTCAGGAGCTTTTCAGGGGATATGAATCCAACAAATCCATCAAGAGCTATGCAATGCAAATTGATTTCACCAAGTCATTTGACTCTCTCAATTAAGACTTTATCCTTTGCTCCTTATAGTTGATTGGTTACTGCAATAAGTTCATAAAATGGACACAAGCCTGCATATCTTTAGTCTCATATTCTATTTTAGTCAATGGAGAAACTTTAGGACCCTTTAAAGCTTCTCAAGTCCTAAGGTAAGGTAATCCCTTTTATCCTTATTTGTTTACAATATCTATGGAGATGTTAACTAGAATAATTATCCTTAACATCAATAAAAATATAGCTTTCAAATACCATTATAGATGTGATAAGCTTAAGCTCTCACATTTAGCATCTATAGATGATATTCTGCTTTTAGTATGGAGCTGACCCAATCTTTATAAACATTATTATGGATACCTTGGATTCATTTAAAAGGACAATTGGTACGAAATCTAATGCCAATAAGAGCTGCATCTACTTCTCAGCTTATTCTCCTGTAGCCATAAACACTCACTTTTTGAGTCATCAACTAAATAAATGCCCTTCAAATACTTAGGAGTCCCACTTCAACTAGGAAGTTGTATACTAAGGATTATGACCCTCTGATCAATTCCATTAAAACAAAGTTATAGTTTTGGTGCAATTACTTCTTATCCTATAGAGGGAGACTCCAACTTGCCATTTTTCCCTCAACAATCTTTATATATATAGGTGCTCCCACTTTACATTACCAAAAGGATTCATGAAGATAATAGATAACTAGTTAGAGATTTTAAATGGAAAGGATGCACTAGTAGTAACAAAATTCCTAAAGTTAAATGTGGTACCATATGCCTTCCCAAGCAAAACAGAGGGCTAAGAATCTGCTTAATCAGGAAAATGGCATTAGTTTTGTTGGCTAAAAGATTATGGAAGGTCTATAATTGAAAAGAAAGCCTTTGGGTCACATGGATTCACACCTATCACCTCAAAGGCCAAAGCATTTAGATAGTGGAAACTAGGCCAACTTACTCATACACCTTTCAATATATTCCACTCACCAGAAGATTCATTCAAAACCATGTTAAGAAGATAGTTAGAGATGGAAAAGACATTGATTTTTTGTTTGATAATTGGCACAATCTTGGCCCATTATACAAACTTAGAGATTTTAATATGCATAAGGTGACTGTCCCAGTTAACACTAACAAAGTGACTTAATTTAGAACAATTCTTGATATTGGCCATTCCATTCAATTAGGGGGTTCCAAGATGTCATCGACATGATTACTAGCACACTAGATCTGTCTAAACTTAATAGAGCACGATGGTCCTTTGATAGATAAAAGGAATTCATAAAATTCTGATATAGGAAACTCATAATGGGACCTCGACCTAAGATACAAACTTATAAATTGATTTGGAATGCTTCAATTGCACCTCACATTCTTTTATTCTTTGGTTAGCTAGCATTTCCAGGTTTGGTACAAGGGAAAAGGTCAAATTCCCTTTAAATAGTCCTCTTTGCGCATTTTGTAATAGGGAGATAAAGCCTCATGAACATATTTGTTTCAAATGCTCCTTCTCTCATTCATTTTGGTATAACTTCTTACTCTTGCTTAACCTCACTTGCCTATACAAAGACTACAAACTATTTTTAATTGCATTTGGTATGATTATATATCACATTTGGAAGGAGAGGAATCTCATAAACTTTGGAAGCAACTCAGGGAAGCAAGAGTTCAGTCCCACTAAGTTCATTCTCAAACTCAAACTTGCTACCTTAGCTGATGACATTATTCAAGATCTAACATCAGACATGAGCTAAATTGTCTTAACAACTCCTATAAATACAAGGGCCTCTATTCTTTACAATTTTACTTTTCTTTAACTATCATCTAACACATTTTGTTAGGTTGCAAAACTTTACGTTTGATGTTTGTTAATTAAATTTGCTACTTATTTAATATATTTACCTTTACTTTTTTTTTAAAAAGCTCATCGAAATCCTCAATACTAAAATTTAGAGTCTAACCATAAATTATGAGATTTTGGACTTGTATGCTCATAACTAAAGCAAGTAATTTACTGGAAAAGAGAGGAGAAGGTCAACATGTGCCCTGACTTTATGAATAGTAAGTCTTTCAAGACTTAAAATTATGATAGCATAGTCATGTCATGTATTAAAGGTTTCAATAAGTGTAAGAAGCGGGACAACTCTAAATTAGTCATTGACAATTTAAGTGTGAATGACCTATTAAGCCAAAACATGTTCCCCTAAGTTTGAGATTTAAAACGATGAATAGACAAACATCTTTAAGGACTTAAGTAGAATTTCTAATGGTAGTGCATTGAAAAGCTAATGACCCAAGATTTTAAAGTGGCTCCTTAGTGCTTTTGTTGTTTTAAAGTTTTCAATTTTTCTTGTAATAAACTTGTCATTTTTTATTTATGAATATTTAGTTAGTACTTTTCCCCCCTTTTTTTAGAAAATACAAGCCTTTTTAACCATATACTTGTATACGGCCTTGTGGATGTTTGAATATGCATTTTGTTACGTTTTTAGCGATTATATGGAACTTTGTATTGTTTGTCACTTTAACTTTGGAAGCTTTAGATAAAAACAATCCGCAACTTTAGATAAATCATATTTCATATATGATTTAAACACTTGGGAACAGTGTAAGATAACAACTGGTAATTAAAAAATAGAATTTTGACTATAATAGGGCCTTGAATATTGTACATTCCACATTCTTTAGTAATTTAAAGTAGTCAAGCTCTTCAAATCTATAGGTCTCAAGTCTAACAACTTGTATTATCTTTAATGGTCATGTCTAGTTTAGAGCAAGCTTTCCTTTTTATTTCATTCTATATGTTATATTAGCTTTCCTTAAGACTAAATTTCCTTTATATAAATCATATGTTTTTTTTTCTTCATGTTAAACAAACTTTTTGTTGATAAGAAACATTCCTTAGACTTACTTCCTCTCTTCGTTCCTTAACCAAATCTAGCAATTTTCAAAGATGAATCATATTATACTCTTTATTAAAAGTAGATAGTTCCAATTATAAAAGTCTCAAACTAATAGGCGTAAATTCCTCAACTCCAAATATTAAAATAAAAGCATATTCTATCTTAAAATTCTTATAGTAGTTTTTTAAACTTAAAGATCACTGTATAACTCCTTATACTAATAACCCTTAACTTGTCTCACTTTTTGTTCAAACCTAGCATTATCATACAATTTTTTTCCTCTTTTAAACTATTTGATTTATGTTATGTCTCTAAAGAAATTTTATACTTAATTCCATCATATATAAAATGTAACATCTCACCCCCGACGGGAAGGGTAGAATAGTAATTTGGAAATGGGTGAGAGTGATTAGGATTGATTGAGCAATTTCATGCATATTCTTAATTGTGAACAGTTGAATTTTACACATGAAAAAGGACTGTACATGCATTCATGACATTTCCCGGTAGTTCGGCCTAAATGAAATTTGTTGTGAATAATGTGAAAATTGTGTTTGAAAAATTATTTGGAATGAGTTATTGTGTGTTTTCTATTTTAAGGGAATTTCAGAAATTTTTTTGGAATTTTCCGGGTACAATTCCTAGATCCGAAAAATCGTCAAGTGGCGAACCGGTTGGTTTTTAGTACTGAAATTTTCTGTTAAATGGGCTTGGGCTATTGGGCTTAATATTTTGGAATTGTTCGTGGGACCTTTGAAAATGCATTAAGGATGTAATTTTTCTATTAGGATTATTTGATTAAAGTTTATTGTATGAATTTTGTCTTTTCCTCCTTACCTTGGACAAGTGTCATATTGACACATATCAAGTTCATTTAATGCTTGCCCATTCTCGGTTGTTCTATCAAATGAAGGAAAAATATGAGTTTAATTGCTTCTCTCATTCTTCATCCGAAAACCTTCGTCTTTTGCCTTTGCATCGATTTTCTTTAAATTTCCCTAACTTAATGGCTACTTTCCTCCAACCTTGAGTGATTTCTTTACATGTTTACAAACTTAAACCTTCTACCTTCTTTTCATGATGATAACCATGCATGAGAATTAAAGTAGAGTAGTTGGAGTATTGAAGAGGGAAAAGCTTGATTAGGTAAATGCATAGTTTAAGCTTTGATTATGAATTTAATGCATGACCTGGTAGTTAGAGGTATTGATTGGAAATTATTGTTCATTAAATAGGATCTATGAGGCCTTAATTGCATAAGAACTATAGTTTGAGTTGTTGGGTATAAGGTTATGTTTGTGTATGACTTGATGAATTTAGCATGAATTATGTGTTTTAACTTAGTTTTAGCTTGATTTTGAATTGATTTTGATGACTAATATGTCATGGAAATTAAGGAACCAAGTTGAGTTAAGTGCTGCCAAATTGTGACTGTTTGTCTAGGTGAAAATATTGATGATCTAGTGGCTGATTTCTTGGTTAAATGGGATGTTTAGTGATGTAGTATTGATGTTGGCATGAAAGGAG
>JANKOE010000002.1:55104207-55116776 GCA_026284465.1 Erythroxylum citrifolium | reverse complement strand
TAATGTTAATACATGAATCACAAATGTCCATTGGCCTAGGGCACACTACTAACAAAGTAGATGAAGATGAGAACCATTTTAATAGTTCTCAATTTATTGCTAATTTGGTTAAGATGAAACTAGATGAGATCCAATTTATCAATGTGACCAATAAGAATAATCAAAGGAGTAGTAAAAAAAAGGTTCCAAGGGTAAAATCAAATTAGCATAAAAATTTTTGCTTAGGACATACATGGTTTGAAATTCCCAAATGAGCTTAATGTTTTGTGGAATTTTGTTTTAAGGACTAAACCCGTAATTTTAGCTCTCTTAGAAACTAAACTTAAGTTTGAAAATGTGAATGAACTAAGGAGATTAGGACACTATTGGAAATTTCTCTCTAACCACCAACATCATTCCTATGGTAAAATCATTGTTGGCTATAATTCTAATTTTATGGAGGTTAAAGAATTGCTAGCTAATTAGAAATTTATGCACCTAAAGCTACATTTTCTCCAAATAAAAGACCTATATATTCATCGTTTAAGTATAGATTTAACTTAGCTTTTCAAAGAGCTAGTTTATGATATAGCTTAATAAGGATTCAAAAAACATGTTCTAGACACTGCGTCATCATTGAAGACTTTAACTCAACTCTATATAGGATAGAGGTTAATGGTCATCGTAATATAAGGAACTACAATGAAGAATTAAAGGACTATATTGAATAGCTAGGGCTAGTTGATTTAAAACATGAAGGATATACCTTCACCTCGAGCAATAAACAGAATCCTATTTGGTTTATAAGAAAAAAGCTTGATAGGTCTTTGATTAATGATGATTGGTTAACATAATTACCTAAAAGTAAGGCTACTTTTATAGACCCTTTATTTTCAGGCCATAACCCATTCTTAATTGATGATATATTCAAAAGCAATATCAGACACCGTCCCTTTAGATTTAATAACTAGTTGGTTAATGTTGATAGGTTTTAAGAAGATGTTGAAAATGGACTAGCTACCATAAATTATAGAACAAAACAATTCACTTATATGCAAAAACTAAAGACCAATAATAAGCACTAGAAAAATTTAATGCTACTAGATTCCCTAATATTAAAGTTGTAGTTGATATTGCTAAAGAGAGGTTGACATCTTCTCAACTTCAATTATCCTAAATCTTAGTGATCCTTTGTTTTTTGAAAAAGAAAAACTAGATTTGATGAAGTACTTACAAGCTCTTGATTTGAATAGCTCTTTGATTTAACAAAGAGCGAAGGTTAATTCGATTAAAGATGGGCATGGATGCTTTAATTTCTTCATCAACTCCATAACCGTTAGGAAAAACACTAAAAGAATTTGCTTAATTAGAGGTCTAGATGGCAGCATACTAAGTGATCAGGATGACATTCTCAAGGAAGCTGTCAGCTTCTACAAACTTTTTATTCGTTCTACTCATGATTGAACCTACAAACCTTTATTACTAATAGAATATCAAAAGTGGATTCATTGGAGCTCATCAAACTAGTTGAAGATAACAATAATGATGATATTGTCTTTCAATTGAGTGGGGAAAAAGACACCTAGACTTGATGGCCTTAATGTATTTTTTATCATAAATCTTGTACAATGATTGGACAAATTGTAAGAGATGTTTACTCTTAAATTATTTTACAGGACAATGCTTTTAAAGGAGATCAGTAAGACTTTTCTTTTTTTCTTATACCTAAAACCTCAAACCCTTCCATCATTAGAGAATATAGACCTATCTCATTCACCAACTTCATTTATAAAATCATTGCTAAGATCTTTGTAAACAAGTTAAAAAATGTTCTTAAGTTAATCATTAGTAACAATCAAAGTGCTTTTATAAAGGACGGGAACATTAGAGATAATGTACTCATGGTGTAAAAAATCCTTAAAGCATACTCAAGAAGGAATTCTCCTATGAATTGCACTAAAAAAGTAAACGTCAATAAATTATTTGATTGTGTAAATTAGACCTTCCTCTTTCAGGTATTAAAGGCTTTTGGGTTCCTTGATACCTCTATAGAATAGAGCAAAACATATGTTACTACCACTCTTATTATGTTCTTATTAATGTAATACCTTTTGATATTTTCAAAGGATGTAAGGGTATAAGACATGGGGGTCCTCTATCCCCTATCTTTTCACCCTCTATCCCCCTATCTTTTCAATCTATGCATAGAAGTCCTTTCCTAATTATTAAAGCACAAAATCATCAATAATGCCAAATTTAGACACCATTCAAAATGTAGAAGAGTTTCTCTCACTCATCTATGTCTTATTGATGATCTTGTACCTTTTTATAAAGCTCATCTTAAAATAATAGAGATTTTGATGGAGACTGTGATTTAATTTACTTCTATATGAGGATTAGGGGTTAATCTCTACAAAAGCCCTTTCTTCCTATCATCAAGTGTTGAATTCCTTGAAACAGATATTGCAAGCCTAACAGGTGCATCCAAGAAACCCATCCTATGCTCTCTCTAGGTCTTCCAATCATAAATATGATATTAAACTTCAATGAATGCTTACTTATTAAGAAAATTAAAAAAAGACTTGCCTCTTAGACTAATAAGGATTTATCTTGTGGTGGGAATGTTCAAATGATCAAAACAATAGTAAGTTCACTACATGTTTAATAGAGCTCTCATTTTTTCCTTTGCAGAATCCTTATCAAAACTATTAAGAAAATAATGAGGAATTTCCTGGGGGGTAAACCAAGAGGAGGCACAGGTTATACAAAAGTTAATTGTTGGATGAATGTAAGCCTAAGGAAAAAGAAGGTTTAGGGAATATTTTTATCAACCTAACCATTACAATTCTGATGCTTAAAATGTTATAGGATGTTCAAAAACAGAAACTCTCTATGGATAAGATGGTTACATAAAAATTTTCTCAAAAGGAGGAGTATTTGAACCCTATTTAGATGGATATCTCTGTCTTGGTTTTCTTAATCAACAATTGGAATTTAGAGATGGGATTGTAAGGGATATTTTCTGCAAAATTGGACGTGGTTAGAAGGCTTCCCTATGATATGATAACTATATAGGTTTTAGACCTCTCATCCAATTCCATAAAGTTGTTATAGCACTCTCTACCTACCCTATACATACAAAGGTATCCTCACTTATTTTTGGTGATTAATAGATCCATTTTCCTTAGACTATAAAACATTTAACCCCTTCTATCCTCCCAATTTAGCTATATAGGATTATTACCTATGGTATAAACATCCAATCCAACAATTCTCAAATAGAGCATACATAAATTTGCTTCAATCAAGAGATCTTAATGTACCATAGTATAAGGTTATATGGAACAATCATATAATGCCTAGCATTGACTTTATCTTAGGGATGGGATTGAGGGATAGGCTGAGTATAATGAACAATTTATCCTTCTTGAATCTAAAAGGAAATTGTTTGTTATGTATAGGTGAAATGGGAATGAGGGACCACCTCTTGTTTATATGCTCCTACTCTTACTCAATATAGAGCGAAAATAAAGAGTTATGACTTTGGTACATTAATAATAAAACTCTTGTTGGCATTATCAAATGGCTAAATGATTCGTATACATCAAATGCCAATTGGGTGTTTTATTTGCTAGCAATGGCTAACACTACGCAGGAGATATGGAGACAACATAACTATAGAAGGTTTCAAGGCAAGGAGAAGTCCAATGAATCTATCATACATGTTATTATATGGAATGTTAAAGAATAACTTATATGTTTAGACATTGTACAAGGTTGCAATCAAGCAATAACTATATCATGGCAGTAAGAAGAAAGCATCGGTAATGCACAAATATTTATAAAATGTATATAAATAACTTAGTTTGAAGAGCTAAAAGACTTATCGGTTACAATGGTGTTTCTTTTGACTCCATACCTAAAATTGGAAGGCCATGTAGATGAGCTTCGAGGAAGCTAAGGTCCCTCTTAGCTTATCTTAACTGAATAAAGTACCAAAGGTGGAAAAAGTTGCCTCTCGTATTTTACTTTTTGATAAACCATGTAGCTTAAGTTTACAATTATTGTAATTATATGTCTACTCCCTAGGTAATGGGCCTAAGGATGTTATAGATTAAATGTGTTGCTCTAGTATTGTAGGTCCCTAACTAAGGGGTTATACTTAATTTTGGACCTTTTGAAATTAATATAAGCTTTTTGACATTTAAAAAAAGTGTATCTATTTTAGTACAATTAATTATCATTTATCTTGTGTTATTCAGGAGGCTAAAGTACATGATGTAAAGGGGATAGATTTGTTTTAAGGTTGAAGAAAGCACGAGTAAATACATCGTAAAAGAATATGAAATATACCCAGAAATTTATCATTCTATTAAGAAAAAGAAGAAGAATAAAGTTAGAAGTGTATCTAAAGGAAACTTATACCCCACCAATAGTAGCTATTGGGTTAACAATAAAGGAAAGGGGTTGACCATATGACAAGCAGTTATTGGGAGGCAACACAACATTATTTACCTTTAATGTCCTTATATTTTAATGTTTTTAGTTCTTTAAGTTATTAGTTTTTTATTTTCTTAGTTTTAAATCATTTTTTAATTTTAGCTTGTTAAATTTTTGTACAATTTTCTCATCAAGTGTTAGGAGTTAGTGTATTTTAATTTTTTGCAAGTTTCTAGGCCTACAAAGGCTACAACATGATACTATGTTCAGTCCCGTGTAAATCTACTCAAAGAAGTAGAATGTGTTACTTTTATGCTTGATGCTTACATGATATTACAGCCTTAAAAATGTATAAAGAAATTTGGAAGTGAAATAACAACACAAGAAGTTGCAAAGTGTGAAACAAAAATCACAACCTTATAATAAATAAAAGGAAAAAAATCCCTTTCAAACCTTAAGGTTTTCATTAAAATATAAGTTAAACTCTAATGTTTAACAATGTTTAAAAAGATCCTAGAAGTTTTCAAGATCTCTCATATTCAACTTACCAACTAATAGAACCCTCAACTCTATCAAGGTTTTATTAGTTATTTAACAATATGGCCTTTTTTCTTTTTACCTTTAACAAGACCTACAATTGCTAGCATAGATCCCAATTAGAAATAGAAAGCACTACTATGAAAAAATAAATGAGGAAATACTTTATTTCATTTCTCATTTCCTTTACTTTTTTTCATACAATAAGCAAGAAACAAATATAAGAATATAAAAGGAAATAAACTACCAAAGCTATGTTATGTTGATTCCATATCCAAGCCAAGGACATGTAAACCCTCTTCTCCATTTCACCAAATGTTTAACTTCCAAAGGAATGAAAGACACCTTTCCCACTAACTGATATACTACCGACTTAATCACAATTATAAACATCACTGTAGAAGGAGTTCCTATTAGCGTAGAGCAAGATAGCAATACTGAAGAAAAGTACAAGGTATGCTCCCATTCATTAGTATGGTTAACTGCATCCACCATGTATTGAATCCTACTCCATATGGTTTTGGTATATTCATAAGCAAAGAAAAGGTGATTTTTATCCTCATCTGCATTATGACATAGGACACAACAGGTGTTAGTCGATCTAAACCATCTACATTTAGTACTAAGCCTATTTTTTATTGCTAACCAAGTGGTGATGGAAGCTTTGAGGTTCATAGTTTTTTTTCATACTAGATTATACCAAGGAACCTCCATTGTGTCATTCCTAAAAATTCTATGACAAGACTTATTTGTGAAGTGTCCTTGTGGATTTGGCGTCAAGCATACTGTATCTGCCATCCGAGTATCCCCCAGTTGAGGAAGGTGCTCATTCAGTGGAGAATCCCATACAATTGCAATGCCAATGACCATCTTGGATTAGAGTCGACGTTCTAGCTTCTATAAACAATCTATTCTCAAATGTGTAAAATATGGATTGTGCGTGAGAGGACTAATATCAACCCAATTGTCAAACCAAATCATGGTGTTTCTACCTCTATTGATCCTATGCTTGATGTAGGGGTACAATAAGTGCCTCATCCTTAACAACTGGTTGAAAAACAAAGAATATTGGTTTAAAAGTTTTAAAAGACAAGCTTCCCAGTTGATTGTATTATTTATGATTCTTTCTTTCGTGGGCTTCTAAACATGTCAAGCAACATTGCTTACATGGAGGTGTGTTTCTTACCAACTCTATCAAATAATTATGCATCACTACTTCTATATATTATGGTCAACTTGTCCTTCTTGAAAAGTTTGATGATGTGCCACTATTGCTTTCTAGCTTGCTTTTAATGAATTTATTTGACTTGTGCTTTTTTTCTCAAGTCTTCAAAGACACATTCAAATGATATAGCTATAAAATTAATTAAAATCTCTAACTTGGACATGGCTAACTTGGTTTTTAGTTACTCATTTGAGGAATTAGAAGGCAAGATATAAGATAGTTGCTTCTTTTTTGTTTCTTTCCTTCCTTTTCTTATCTAGTTTTACTTTTTAATAATTCATAACCATAAATCTAACCCATGATTTCCATTTTAGTTATATAAATTCATACTATTAATTTTTTTGGGAGATCATATTAAATTGTTCTTAGGTTATAAAGTGATTGTTTCATATAAGCCAAACTCATTTATTTATTTTTTCATTTTACACCATTAACAAAACTTTTCCTAGAAAGCAAATTCCACTTTATCTAGGTCATCAAAGAATCAAAACATGTCAAGGTCCAAATGGTTTCAAAGATTTGATTAACAAAAAGGGTCCACTCAATCAAACCTAATATAACTAACTTGGATTACAACATATATAGCTATAAGTTGCTTTGTGAGATATTATGGATGGAACTTGATGCCTGAAGGGTTGACACTCAGTAAAACAAAGGTGGGAATGTCAATTCACGAATTCCATGTTTATATGATTTGGAAGGTTTGTTTTAGAGTCAAGGAAGATGATAAAAGGGTTACGAGGAAAGAAGAAATGCTAAAGTGTTTAAAGTTTTTGAAGAAGTTAATGGTGGAAAGTGAAAAACTTCAAAGATCGAGAGAAACGGAAGAAAATGGATCTAAATATAGCTAAGGAAGAAGTTGGTGGAGGAGGTAGCCATTTTACGAATCTTCAGCAATATTTGATTTTTTGTTGTTGTTTTTAGTTTCTGTTTCTTGTTTTCAGTTTCTGTTTTTTTCTAAAAAAACAAAAACTTGCTTGGTTGAGATTTGCAATATAAAAACTGAAAACAAAAACTTGTTTAGTTGAGATTGCCAATACAAAGCTGAATAATAATAATAATAATAATATAATTATTATTATTATTAAGTTATTCTTATTATTATTAATTTTATTTATTTATTTATTTATTATTATTATTATTATTATTAAGTTATTATTATGATTTTAATTTTTTACTATTATTATTATCATCATCATCATCATCATCAAGTTATTCTCATTCTTATTCTTATTCTTATTATTAATTTTTAATTTTTAATAATTTAATATTAGTATTATTATTATTAATTTTTATTTTATTATTATTTATTATTCTTATTATTCTCATTAAATTTTAATAAGTTATTATTATTATTAATTTATTATTATTATTATTATTTATTGTTAATAATAATATTATTATTTATTATTTTTATTAATTATTATTTTTATTAATTATTGTTATAAATTTTCTACTTACTATTTTTAATTTTATTAATTTTATTATACCAAATTAATTATCTTATTATTATTATTATTAATTATTATTATAAATTTTGTACTTTTATTATTATTATTTTTCAAGATAGAAAATAGGGATATATTGTTTTTCTATCGAAGAAAACATGTTGTCAAAATTCAGAGAAACGATGTTTTCTGGTTTCTGTAAAACTGTTGTGGTTTTTTTATTTTTAGAAACAAAAATCACAATAGAGTAAACCAAACACGTTTTACTTACCTATTTTTCTTTTTACAAAAACAACAACAAAAAACGGAAACAAACAGCCCCTAAACTTCTCCGTCATCTGCTCCGCCATTGTCCGAATCACTGCATTGGAGTCAAACATCCACAATGATAAAACATGCTTTATGTTGGACATAGTGCTAAAGTTACGGTGCAAAGTTGGGTATTTTGTTCCTGAGAATAATTCACTCCAATTATTGAATAATTTCAACTTTATACAAGGTTCTCTAGCCAAGTCCCATTGATCCTCTGATGATACGTAGGTATACTGAGAATCCCTTTTGGCTAGTCTAATAAATAGCTGAGCATATGGGATTGTCGACTCCAACATCTTAAAGGTTGAGTTCCATCTGGTAGGACAATCCAAAACCAACTTCTTTGTGCAAGGAATGCATAAATTTGTGCAACATCTTCAAAAGTTTCAACTCTTTTAGGAGTTGCACTCCAATATAAAACATTATTCTGAATACACTCTATTGCTTCCTTTGTCATCTCCAACCCAACCTTCACAATCAAGTTAAGAATATGCGCAAAACAATGCATATGAAATAACTTACCTCTAGCCAATAAGCTCCCAACCCGCATCTTACCCTTTAACTTCTCAATCATAGCATCATTTGTGCTACAATTATCGACTGTGATGGAGAATACTTTGTTGTCAATGTTCAAATTCATCAAACAGTCTTTCAATACGTTTTCCAATTTTTTACTTGTATGCAGTGTGATAGTTGTGCATTAGGATGTGTTTTTCTAAGTATTTGGTATGTGTTTCTTGCATGATAGGTTAGTATTATTATGTTTTAGGACTTGTTTTGTGTGCTTTTGTTTAGTTTGTTCTTCATGGATGTTCTTTTGTGTTTGATATTGGTTTAGGGTAGGAATTGATCATTTTGGTGTAAGAATAGAGGGTGGACACCTTTATGACTGAGTTAGGGACCAAGAGAAGAGAAGAGAAGTGGAGTTGCTGAAAAAAAAACCCACGATCGTGAAAAGGGGCATGTTTTCCACAATTGTGTAAAATCTATGGAGAAAGTTTCTGTTAACTTAACCCACGATCGTCAAAAGCACAAGTATAATTCTCACAAATGTGGGAACTAGAAGTCAAAGAGACATGTAGGTTTCATGTATTTTTTTAGTTTTTGTGACTTTATAAGACATAGAATCCTGATAGTTGTCAAAGGGTCGTGGAACTTGCTTCCTGGAGCAAAAAAAACATATTGAGAGCCTAAAGATAAGGGGAGATTAAAGGTTTCATTCCTGATTGGGCAAAGAGTACCCCAACATCCAGATTTTCTGTGCAAAGAAGAGGAGGAGCTGCCCCGTTTAGCCTTATTTCAATTTCTTTCTCTTCTAGCATATTTATCATGGATTATTTGATTGTTGGGGATATTATGGATATTATGATTAGGTAAAACAATTTTTAGGGTTTGTTGTTGAACTATTTGTGAACCTTTGGTTATTGATTTAATGATATACATGTTCATGTTATTTATTGTGCTTAAACCTTGCAATAAATCTTGAGAGTGAGCCTGGTAATTTGTGTTAATTGTATAATGAGAGTTGTTGATTAATAGACCTATAAATAATAAGTTATTGATTTAGTAGGAAGATATTTCAATAGATCAATATGCTATCGATATAATAGCTTTATATCTAGTTGAATGTTTAGGAAAGGCTTTGCACATCGAGAGATCCCAAAGTTATTTATAATTTATTTAACTAGTGACATTTAGTTACACCTTGAGAGAGGGTAGCTAGAATTTTAAGAAATCTTGGGCCAAACATTAATTGAATCAATTAAACAGAGGGAAGCAAATAGGGATAATGACAAGTCCTAATGTTTAATCTTGATTTTCTCCAGGTCTTAGTTTATAATTTTGTTTTGGGTTGCATTGTTCCCTGTTACTTGTAGTTTGTCTTTATTTTACTTATCTTTTTAAATTCGATTGAAATGATTTCTTAAACAAGGGACAACCTGAATTGAGTGCTGCCCAAGCACAATCCTTGTGGGATCGATATCCACTTTCAATTACAAGTACGACCCATATACTTGAAGTTTTGAGCGCAAGACTAGTAGTGTGTTTTGCATCAACAAGTTTTTGGCGCCATTACCGAGGATTAATTGTTTATCATCTTGTTTAGTTTGGGATACTTTGATTTAAGAGTTTTTGATACTTTTCCTTGTGTCTTTGCAGGTGCATGAACACAAGGAACATGTGAAGGAATATTGAATTTCGTGACTAAGAGTTAGTAGATATCACAAGACACAAATGATAGTTAAGAAGAGCGAAGTGCTAAGACATTATACACCCCAATATGGCAAAAGAAGGGGCCGAAAGGACACTGATGGACTTTATGAGGCTAGGATTCAGTCCTCAAGGAGTTGCGAGGCCAGTGATTCAAGCTAACGATTTCGAGATCAAACTGACACTCCTCAACATTCTTCAGAGTAGTGTGTAGTTTTATGGGTTATCCAATGAAGATCCCAACGCCCATCTCGCCAATTTTTTGGAGATATGCGACACTTTCTGGTTTAATGGGATGTCTGACAATGCCATGAGGTTGCAATTATTTTCTTTCACTTTGAGAGACCGAGTGAAGGCATGGTACAATTCACTCAACTCAGGGCGGATTAATACTTAGGAACAGTTAGCCTAGGCATTGCTCGCTAAATACTTCCCATTGACCAAGACAACAAGGATCATTAAGGAAATCATAAATTTTCAACAAAGCGATAGGGAGTCTTTATATGAAGCTTGGGAGAGGTTTAAAGAGCTACAAAGAAGTTGTCCCCACCATAACCTTCCAAGGGATTCCTCATGCAAACATTCTACAATAGTATAAATCAAAACACAAGAGGGACCATAAATGCAGCTGCAGGAGAACCTTTGATGAGGAAAACTATTGATGCAGTGCATGACCTTTTGGAAGAATTAGCGAGTAACAATTGTATGTGGTCAAGTGAGAGGAGTAGACAGGGGTAGAAGAAGCAAAATGTATGATCCCAATTGACTCTTTTTTCACTTTGCAGGCATAAATCATAACCCTCACCAAGCAGTTAAGCAACATGCAAGGAGTGTCTTCATCTACAACTAAAGCTATGCAATCACAGTATGAGTTATGTAGGCAGGACAACCATGCTTTTTGTTGGGAGCTAGTAACACTGAACAGGTAAGTTACTTGGGCTAACCACAACAAGGTAACAATTTATACTGAAATACTTATAATTAGGGGTGAAAAATCACCCAAATTTTCTTAGAGTATTAACAATGTAGGTAGTCAAGAAAGACCACAAGGACCTCCAGGATTTCAGCAAGATAGACTTGGATCTTTAGAGAACAAAATGGACAATTTGATGGATATTTTAGGGTCCAAACTCACAAATCAAGAAGAGAACCAAAAGAGGATGTTTTCAAGTTAGGAGGAAAGTCAAAACAGGATGAAGGCAAAGTTTGATCAGATTGTGAAGAACCATGCCTCATCCATCCACAACTTGGAGGTACAGGTAGGTCAACTTACTAATGATATGTCTTCTAGAAGTGCAGGTAGCTTACCAAGCAATACCAAGGCTAACTGATGCGAACAATTAAAGGTTATCACACTTCGAAGTGGCAAGCAAATGGAGGAACCAAATGTGAAAAAGGATTGCCAAGAAAAAGGAAAAGGTAAGGAGGTTTGATAAGAGAAAGAAAAAGAGAGGCCTTATGTACCACCACCACCCTATGAGCCTAAACTTCTGTATCTACAAAGGGTGAGACAACATCAGGTGGATGCTCAATTTTTTGAGTTTTTGGAGAAACTGAAGAAGCTCAGATTAACTTGCCATTAGTGGAAGCTTTAGAGTGCATACCCAAGTATGCAAAGTTTCTGAAGGACATACTGACACACAAACGTACTTAGGAGGATAATCATATGGTCACTTTGATAGAGAATTGTAGTTCAATTATCTCAAGTATGATGCCTTCAAAACTACAAGATCCAGGGAGTTTTACGATTCCATGTGTTGTTAGTGACTTTGAATTTTCTAAATGCTTATGTGATTTAGGTGCAAGCATTAACTTGATGCCTTTGTTTTTAGGAAATTGGGACTAAGATAGGTCAAGTCAACATCTATGTTGGTCCAACTTATGGATCAATCCATCAAGAGACCATATGGAGTTGTAGAAGATGTGTTGGTAAAAGTAGACAAATTTATTATTCCTGTTGATTTTGTGGTATTGGATTTTGAAGCTAATAAAAATTTTCCATTAATTTTGGGTAGGCCCTTTATGAATACTAGTAGGGAATTAGTTGATGTGCATGAGGGAAAACTTGTTTTAAGGATTGGTGATGAGTAGGTTGCGTTTAATATGTCTAAATCTTTGAAGAAACCGATGGATGGTAATGTATGTATGAAGATTGATGTTGTAGATGAATGTGTGAAGTATATAAGGATGAGAGTGTGAGAGAAGAGGATTTATATGAGGAAGTTGAGTTAGAGAAGTTAGAGAGAATAGATATGCCTATACCACCTTCCATTGTTAAGCTCCCCACTTTAGAGCTTAAACACTTACTTCTCATTTGAGATACACTTTTTAAGGTTAAAACCATACCTTACCCATCATTATCTCAAACCAATTAGATATTGAGCAAGAAGAGAAAGTGGTGGAGACCATTAGGAAAA
>JANKOE010000002.1:55016908-55029617 GCA_026284465.1 Erythroxylum citrifolium | reverse complement strand
TTTTAGTTTGATTTTTATTTTTATTATTTTATTTTGATTTTTGTCAAATTATGTCAACAAAAATCCACTAGAGGAAGAAGTTTTTTTTAAAGAAAAACCAATGAAAATATGACACGTGTTATACAACTTACCACGTGGTATTCAATTTTGCTTTAACCTGCTAAGGGCATTATTTGCAGGTAACAAACAAGTTCAAGGGCATTATCCTAAAATTTAATAATTGAAGGGCATTATTCTAAAAAAATTAATAGTTCAAGGGCAAATTTTGGTAAAACCGTCTTTTACGAGATAGTTTTAATTTTCTCTTATTTGTAACCCAAAAAAAAATTAGAAGGGCTATCTGAATTGATCTGTGTGCTCTTCACGCATGTGTATATTCATACGTACGGCGAATTGTGGCGTGCGATGATAGTAAGCACTAAAGAGCGTGCTGTGAAAGCGCGTACGTCCTTTTTGTTGTGTCGCTAAGAAATATGCGTAAACCCTAAAAGCAGGAACACTGGGCCGCCTTCTGACATCCACCGCCACATCCCAAATATATAAACTAACCAATGAAATGAGATCCACTCATTCTTTGATTCTGAAATTACAATTCGATTCACGAATGCAATAATAGTCTCTTGTTACATTCCAAATATATAAACTAACCAATGAAATGAGATCCACTCGTTCTTTGATTCTGAAATTACAATCCAATTCACGAATGCAATAATAGTCTCTTGTTCTCTTTTCATTCTTAAGCAACAACAAAAAGGTGGCGATATTGCCAGCTCTTTATATATATCTATATATCCACCCCAAGTAGCAACAGGAACAAAAGGCATTTTGAGCAACACCCCTTCTGCTAAATTCAGCTGCTAACAACGATAAACATAGACCGAATTTAGCATTTGTTCCTGACGCTGGCTCGCTAGACCCTGAGTACTGTTGACTAATACTAGTTTGTGTTATTGTTGCTGATAGAATAACCTAGCTATGGATATTCTTCTCCAACGGTTCCTAATCATTTGCTAGCCTACATCATGCTGCCTATATTTGGCCCCAGCTCTATCTGTCCATCTCTCAGGGATAGTGGTCATTGCCCTTTTTCTTTTTCCTTTGTTTACTTTGGCTCTTTGCTCAAGACTGGTACAGCTAGCACTGCAAGTCAGCTAAGGCAGTTCTTAATCTCCTTTATGTATTGAAGTAATCATTTCCCATCTTGGTCGGCTTTGACATTACTTTAACACCGTTTTTTATTTTTTTTTGGGTAGATTCACATCCTTTTGACACGAACCGTTGAGTTTTTAACGTCTATCGAACCATCTCTACCTAAAAGTGGCCCCAAAAGTTGGCGTCCAGAAGTCAGCTGTAGTCTCATGAGCAACCGGAAATGTGCTTGAGATAGGCACCAGACATAACCCTCGGCTTCTTAGATCTTGTTTTGGCCCTTCGAATTCCATATTATTGTCGAAATCCTATTAATATTGCACAATTATTCCAAATTCTACTAAGAAAACAATGTCTTTAGACACCAAAGTTCATGAATATGCACTATAATGTGTTCCAAACGAAATGTGAAGAAGAATTGTCTTACATCTACCTGTTGATGCTCAATGGGTTTGCCATTCTTCATATATGGTGTGCTTAAAACCTGAATTAGCCAAAAAGAAAACACGCATCAGATATAATAAATTAACTAGGGTTTCCTTCAAATTAAATCTACTCAAGAAGATAAGGGGACGTACATTAACTTGATCATGAAGGAACTTTATGTAATCGATAGCCTCATGAAGAACTGATGCAGTATCAGTCTGTAAAAAAGAGAAAGTGACTTAAAAGATCAGTTTAAAAGCAAAGAATAAGCTACCATTTAAACCATAAAGCATAGGTTTATACAGTATTACGGTCATTCTACTCTTTGCAAAAAAAGTAGAAGAAAAATCCAAGAACTAACCTTTCCGAAAGGCGAAACCAATTGTTGCAGGGCAGTTATTCGGTCCCCTAGCTTCTCTTTCCGGACCTGATAACAATAAAGAAGTTCAATTTTTTTCAACTCATGTTTTGAAGAAACCAAATAAATATGTTGACACAATAGAAGTCCAAGTTCCCGATAGTATCAAGTCTGTAGGCATACCTTAAAAGTTGGTAACGGAGATGGCGTTTCCGTTCGTGGCTTCTTAAACGCAGGTTCACTTCCTCTCTTAACCATCGATCCAGACCCTTTGATTTCTTCACAGCTGTGAGCCTGCAATATATGTAAACATGAAAAGGATTAGTTGGTTTTTCAAATTCACAACCCTAATCACCCAACAACATGATCATGTTATCTTCATCGATTCTCCTTACCCTTTTTTTCATGTTGGGGCAATTGGGTTTCTCTTCAAGAGCCGGCACAAGAAAATGAGAGTGTAAAGAGGGCATGAAGCTTGCTTTAACATCAGCTATCGGAGTCGCTAAGACATTGCAGAAGGGAGTGTTGTTAGAAAACTGCAGTATATTACTATGTTCTTCCTTTGGCAGTGAGGATCTCATGAAAGGAGAAATCTTTGCCCAAGATGTCGATAATTCATTCAAGTTGGTCGCATAGTTAATGGACCGATTGTTGAAAAGTTGTTGTTGTGGTTGAGGATGATCAGGTTCAAACAAGCATTGTATCATCGATGAAGGAAATCCATAAGTTGATGCTGGAAAGCCAGTTGATGATAACCTTTGGCAAGTTGGGATAGAGTTAGCATATCTATTCATAGGACTTAGCCTTTGTTGGTCTAATGAGAAATCTTGATTTATTGCTTTAAAAGCATTAACAGATGAGTCATCACTTGTGCTTGTAAAGCACTTTGGACTCCAGTCCTTTTGTGTCTGAGAAGCGTTTATGCTTGTGCTCATTCCTTTTTGTTGGAGCACGGAATTGTAACTATTTTCAGCTCTTCCATTTCCTGAACTGCAAAACATTAAAAGGAAAAAAACTGATGAACCCGATTAACACTAGGAAAACCATCACTTGAAAGGAAGACTAATCATTATCATAATCATATTAACTGGATCACTATACCCCTAACAACCAAATGACAAAAGTTACAAGTATTTATCTTGTTGTTGAAGTCTTGAATATTTTAAAGATCGTGTGGTCCATAACAGTAAATCCATGAATTTCTTTCCAGTAAGAAGTGGAACTTTACCTACTTGTCTATATCATGGAGTTTACTACTTCAGTTATTGAGACTTACATTAAGACTTGGTTCCAATCCGATGATGCTGAAGAAGAAGAAGATAGCCCAAAACCCATCATTTCCATGGTAGAATCTATCAAAATAGAGCTACCACCACTGTCAGAATTGGCCTGTAGTTGAGACTTCTGTGAGTCTTGAAAAATCACAGAACTTTCCGATACGGAGTCAATAATAGACTCTTTGCATGACCCAGGCTTCAATTCCGCAGCATCTGTCATCATCCACGAACCATGAGTTCCATATCCCATATCACTTGTAGCCCCCACAGAACAAGGAGAAGAGCCGCTCCTGAACGCGCTCCTCGATGAATTCCACCAGCTTCCGCCGCAAATCCCGCCCTGAAACTCGTCTGCCATGGCCACAGAATTAGTACATAAAACCAGGAACTGCTCTACCTTTGTTCCAAGTGTTTATTTCCTCCTTTCTTTTCTCTCTATATAAATAAGTTTGTGCTGTATACGGAAGAATATTTGACGCTGGAGCTTGTAGGAGTCCAAGTTATATATGCGACGGTTGAGGGGTACGGTCAGTGGAAATTACCAGAAAATGTTTAGTTTGACATGTCCAAGGAGGTGATTGGACAGATGAGAGGAGGCACTTTGAATCGAATTTTTCCTGTGTTTGTCGTCATCGCTTTAGTCTTTTTAACTTACTGGAATTTTAATTGACAGGTACATATTGAGCTTTCTCCTCAGTTTCACTTAACTAAACTATTATTATACAGCAGTGTCCATCATCCTCTTCCAAGCCTGTGAACTTTAAGGTGATTTACTTGAGCATGAAGGATATACTTTACCATCTTAATTTTAATAATTAAGGAGATGACATAAGGGCTCAGTTTGGTCTACGATGATGTTAATGATGGTGAAATGACAAATCAGGCTTGTTGCTGACTATAATATTCCAAATAAACCAGAAAATCAGTATGACTTTCAGCCTTGGGTTCCATTGTATATAATTTGCGGAGAAAGCAGGGTACAGAGTAACAGGTTTATATAAGTTTCTTATACTCTTATCCATAGCAAGTGAAAGTCACCAGTCAATTGGAAAGCCAACTGAATATAACTGAAATATGTTCTTACTTTTATATCATTATACGTGAAGTATTACCGATCTCTAGCATTTGAAAAAATTAACCGCACATATCCAAACTCTCGATGGTTATTGACTGGGGAGGGAAGTTAATGTTGGAAAATCAATTGCGATTAACTCATGGTTGTCGCAATAATTTTTTTTTTACAAGTTCTTAAGGTATTTCTTTAATTGAATAATTTAAAATTTTGAATAAAAATAAAATAATTGAAACATACTTAATTTAGAATCATGTAAAATGTTTTTCAAAAACTATCAACCATAAACTATACATACATGTCGAGCCTTTAATAAAATAGAAAAAGAGAATTTAACATTAAAGATAAAAAGAAAAGACAAAAGTGATAATTTCTCAATATCTTTTCTTATTTATAGAAAAAGACTTTAAAGTTTTTAAATTAAAATTAAACTTCTAGTTATAATCAAAATATAACTTACTTATAATTATAATTTAATCTTAATTTGATTGAATGTCTTATAATTGATCTCTTAAGTCAAATTTTAAAATTAAGTTTAACTTAATTTAAATTAAATTATCTCTCTTTAACGACTCTTTATGTGTAATTCACTAGATTTTTAATAAATACAGATGATTATACGTTATAATAAATTTAAACTTCTTTTAATTTATTTTTCTCTTATTAAATAATTTATAATCATAAATCAATATTAACGTCTAGTAATATGTCATGAATACCCAAAATTTAGGAATGTAAAAGTGGTTTTAAATAACCTATCTATACATAGTTATAACATATAATTTAATTCTTTCGTCATCCAATATTGAAATTATACATATTATGAAATTGTTATCTATTCTCTTTAAATGCAATCGTGTTCATTCTTACTAATTAGTAATTGATTTATAATAGATATTTAATAATACCCTTTTTAAATATAAATTCACTTTCATTAGAGAATTCTTTAAATCATTATTAATCAATAATTTTGGAACATTCTTTCTAATTACTGTAGGTGACAAATCCTTAATTGCCTCAATTATTTCCATGCAACTCATACTATATCTATGTACTGCCGACTAAGCCACTCTAATTAGAATAGATCATGGTAGCCTCAAAATATATTAATTGATAAATGATGTACGTTGATAATCTCAAATTTGAGGATTAATTTTGCAACTATCATTATGAGAAAAGTTATAGACATACAAGTAATGTTCCATTTGATATCCTTATAATTAGGTGAGTTCAAAAAACTTATTCTTTAATAAGTATCCATACAATTGTTTAAGTATCATCATCTTTAATTTGTGAGATCAGTTACTTTATTCATAAAGAAAAAAATTATTACTTGTGTTAGTTTTACTATTCTATCAATATCTCATCTTGAAAAAAATATAACTAGAAAAATTTAAGAATAATATTTAAATATAAATCGAATATCATAATTATGATCTTATTAAAATTTGAATTGCATGGTAGTTATTCTATAGATTTTACCTTTAATATTAAGTATAAAATATAATTAACAAAAATATATAAACATAAAGAGTTCCGTTGTTAATTAGAATAATAATGTCATACATTAAATTACAACTAATCAACTAGCTACAAAAGCAAAACTAATAGTTAGATTAAAGACTATACATAAGAAAGACAAGACTTATAAATGTAACAAAATATTGGCTGTAAGAATTGCACTTTTTCCTTCACTATTGATGTTTGACTCCAAAGATGGTGGTATAATCTTATAAAACATTGTTTTTATGAATTTTCTTCATGAACATGCACATATGATGTTGCCACGTGTATGAGATGCATGAAACCTATTTTTGAAGTGATTGGTTATTTATTCTCGAGTGTACATGCATGGTGGTGGTGTATGACAAGTGTTAGTGGACATGTGATGTGTCGGCAAATTTTATTCATTTTATAAAGAATTCCTACGAATTAGATTCTAGAATTTTTTATTAGGCACATTTAGAATGTGGATATAACTCTAGAATTTTTCCAAAATTAATTTAACTTGGTTCAATTAATAGATTAAGTCAAAGTCAATACTGGACAACTTTTTGAAAGCTGATGGGGTTGACTTGTTTTATGACTTATGTGTACGTGTTACAGTTATAATACCTTGAAATTATTCTTATAAGATAAGAAATATATTATTTTGATGCTAGTAGCATGCTAAGTGCATGTGCTTGAAATTAGGGTACTAGAAAATTTCCAGACATCGAATCGGTCTCTTTAGTGTCCAGTAAGTTAACTCATATATCTTAATAATTATGGCAGTCAAGATATTTTTTGGCTTGTGTTGAAATTTTCTTGATAAATTTGAGATGACCTAGGGATGTTTTAGAAGACTAATTGATGTTTGAGAATTTCGAAACCCTAGGGATTAATTTAAAATTAATCCAAGTAGAGCATAGCATTTCTAGTGAGACTAGAAAAAGGCATGTATACTAGAATTAAAATGTTTAATTTGAAGTTCAAAATAATTGAATTTTACAGTTCCTAATCGAATTATATTATTAATTCGAATTAGCTGAGACTAACACTAGTACCCAATTCAGTTCAAGAATTGAATCGAATCGCGAACATTAGATGCATAGTCAAGTCACAACCTAAATTAAACCTCCTTTGTGTGACATATGCATTAAGTGCATTTTAAGGGTGGTTATAGACATAGGCTCAATTTAATTGAGTTGTCCATAATCTGAATATATATGTGATATATATATATATATATATAATACCATCTAAGTATTGATGAGACTTAAGAATAAATCCCTTAACAAAAATATTAGGACTTACGCCTTCCATTGATATGGCAAGAACAATAATTCTTTTAGTGTTCGGTCGTTGGGCAAACCTAAGCTCGCTCTACACGAATATGTTCAAACTATGGAAATGAGATTTTTGGATTAATGGGTTGGTCCCAACTGGAAGCATTGATTGTTGGGCAAATCCAAGGTCAACATAAATAGAGGCGAAGTTGGGTAGTATACATAGGATGTATACGCATCAAGAGTTGATAACCTAATGAATGTGCTAAATCAATAGTTGATCGCATAAGTCGATAGTTGCATGACTAAATGCAATTGGTATGAATGATACTTACCGATTGACTTAAAATGGCTTGCTAGGCAAACCCAAAATTATTCTTAGTGATATTGGATATCGACCCATTAGGAAAATTGCAATTTTTCTATGATTCTTAGTGAGGGCTATGGATTTGGATAAAATAGTAGGATCCATAATGCTTGTGATTAAAGTCCTTATTGATATACATTTATGTACATTCTAACGCTTTCTCTTATTCTTCTAGGTTATTGAGTCGTCGCGATGTCTTTGTCCAGTGTGAACTTACACTCTCTACTTTAATCCAACAAACTCACAGGACCAAACCTCTTATATTGGCTACGGAATTTGAGAATTGTTCTCAAATATGAGAAACTAAGATATGGCTTAGATGAGCCACTTCTCAATCCCCCTACTGTCGATGCTTCTGATGAGGATCAGAAAGTTTACAAGAAGCTAATAAATGATAGTGAGCTGGCTAGCTGTATTATGCTAGCCTCTATGTCCCCATAACTGCAAAAGCAACATGAGGCTATGGATGCTCATACCATAGTCTACCATTTAAGGGAACTTTATGGTGAGCAAGCTTAGTCTGAAAGGTTTGAGACCTCGAGATTGCTTTTTCGATCTAAGGTGGCTAAAGGATCGTCTCCAGTGTAGTACGCGCTGAAGATGAATGGATACATTGAGAGGTTAGCTAGTTTGGGTTTCATAATGGATCATGAATTAACTATAGACTTAATTTTGACTAGTTTGACCAATAGTTATTCACAGTTTGTGCTTAACTATTGGATGAACCAAATATTCACTTCAATACCTGAGCTGATTAACCTACTCAAAACAACTAAGCAAATTATCAAGAAGGACAGTAAGGCTATGATGCTGGTGGACTCTGCTTTTGGTTCTCGCAAGAGGAACTAAACGAAGAAGAAAAAGAAGTCCAAAAAGCTAGTGGGAGGTGTAGCCAAGAAGAAGATAAAGGACAATGCACCAAAAGGAATGTGCTTTCCTTGCAACAAGGAAAGGTATTGGAAGAGAAACTGTAAAGCCTATTTGGAGTCGCTAAAGCAGAAGAAGGCATCATAGGCTCCACCGTCTACTTCAGGTATGTATTTTTCCTTAAGGTTAATACTATTTTTGATTATAACATTTGGGTATTAGATACCGGATGTGGCTCACACATATGTGTTGGTACGTAGGGTCTTAGGGATAGTAAACCACTTAAGAAGGGAGAGATCAAACTATATGTGGGAAATGGAGCAAGAGTTGCTGCATTAGCCGTAGGAACCTATGTTTTGTATCTTCATAGTAGGCTAGAGTTAATTTTGGATAATTGCTATTATGTATTTGTTGTGACAAAGAACATTGTATCTGTTTCATGTCTTAATAAAATGAGATTTCATTTAACTTTTTGAAGCAATGGTTGTTCAATTAAGTTGAATGAAATATTGTATGGTACTGTTACATTGTGCAATGGTATTTACATATTATATATGTGCAATCCAATTTTAAATATCAATGACAATAAAAGACAAAAATGGGATAACTTAAAATCATCTGACTTGTGGCATTGTCGACTTGGCCATATAAGTGAAAGACGCATGGCTAAACTACACAAGAGTGGTAGCTTAGGGTCATTTGATCATGAATCATATAACACATGTGAATCTTGCTTGTTAGGCAAGATGACTAAATTACCTTTTAAAGGAAAGGGTGAACGTGCGAATGAGTTATTAAACCTAATACATTTTGATGTATGTAGCTCGATGTCCATTCATTCCAGAGGTGGTTTTATGTACTTCATTACCTTCATCGATGATTATTTGCGATATGGGTATGTGTATCTAATGAGATACAAGTCTGAAACATTTGAAATGTTCAAACAATTTAGCATGAAGTAGAGAAAAAGCTTAGTAAAAGTGTCAAGACACTTTGATCAGATCGAGGTGGTGAATACTTGAATGAGGAGTTTTTAAGTATCTCAAGGATAACGGGATTATATCCTAATAGACTCCACCTTACACACCGCAACATAATGGTGTGGCTGAAAGGAGAAACCGAACCTTGTTGGACATGGTAAGGTCAATGATGGGCTTAGCAGATCTACCAAAATCCTTTTGGGGTCATGCACTCGAGACTACTATTTATGTGATAAACAGAGTTCCTTCAAAAACAGTTGATGTTACTCTATATGAGATATGGACTAACAAAAAAATTATCTTTCTTATATGAAAGTTTAAGGTTGTTCAGCTTACATAAAACGGATTCAATCAGACAATCTTGAAGCGAAATCTGATAAATGTTTATTTGTAGGAAGTCCCAAGGAAACAATTGGATATCAATTTTACAATGCTTTAGAGCAAAATGTGTTTGTCTCAAAGCATGTTGTCTTTTTAGAGAATGAGTTTCTTTTAAGAGAAGACGGTGGGAGCAAAGTTGAACTTAATGAAGTTCATGATGCTCAAACAAGCGCAGATCAACTACCTGAACCTGAGGTTTATGTTCATGGATATGAGACAACAGTTGAACCTTCTGACACATAAAATATTCGTAGTTTAAGTAGGATATGTAATGTTCCAGAGATATATATATTTCTCGTAAGTGAACATAATGATGTATTGCTCATAGAGGACGATGAACCTACAACCTATGAAAAGGCTTTGAAGAGTTCATAATCTGAAAAATAGCTTCAAACCATGAAGTCCAAAATGGATTCCATCTTTGAAAACCAAGTTTGGACTTTGGTTGACCCACCTGAAGGGATAAAACCCATAAGGTACAAGTGGATTTTCAAGAAGAAAATCGACATGGATGGTAATGTGATTACCTATAAAGTGAGACTAATCGCTAAAAGTTATCGTCAAAGACAAGGAGTTGACTATGACGAGACATTTAGCCCCCTAGCCATGCTTAATTAAATCCATTAGAATACTCCTAGCCATTGCTACCCATTATGATTATGAGATATGAAAAATGGATTTGAAGACGACTTTCTTGAATGGAAACCTAATTGAGGATGTGTATATGATATAACCTGAGGGCTTCATATCTAAAAATGGCAAAAAGGTATACAAGCTTCAAATTTTCATTTATGGATTGAGGCAAGCATCTAGGAGTTGGAACATCTAATTTGATGTGACAATCAAAGAGTTTGGTTTCTCACAAAATCCTAATGAACATTGTGTATACAAGAAGGTTAGTGGGAGTGCTATCATATTCCTTGTATTATATGTGGATGACATATTACTAATAGGAAATGATGTCTCAAGTTTGCAATTTATCAAAATTTGGTTATCCCTAAATTTCTCTATGAAAGACCTGGGAGAAACAACTTATATATTGGGAATAAAGATCTATAGAGATAAATCAAGGAAGCTTTTAGGTCTTTCATAATCTACATATATAGATAAAGTGCTAAAGAGGTTTAGCATGAAGCAGTCCAAGAGAGGGTTTCTTCCCATGACTTATGGGATAAAACTCTCAAAATCTATGTGTCCCAAGACGCAAGATGAGAGGACTCACATAAGTTTAATCCTGTATGTTTCGACAATAGGATCAATTATGTATGCTATGTTATGTACAAGACCCGATATATCATATGCTTTGAGTGTTACGAGCAGATATCAATCAGATCTTGGTAAGTGTCATTGGGTAGCCGTCAAGAATACCCTATAGTACTTGAGAAGGACGAAGGATGTATTCTTGGTATATGGAGATGGAGATCTCGTAGTGAGCAGGCATACAAATGTCAGTTTTCAATCTGACAAGGATGACTCCAAATCCCAGTCAGGTTACATTTTCACACTGAATGGTGAAGCAGTCATTTGGAAGAGTTCCAAACAAGAGACAACTGCAGATTCAACGACCGAATTAGAGTACATTGTAGATACAAAAGCAGCAAAAAAAGTTATTTGGATCAAGAAGTTCATTATGGAACTTGGAGTGGTTCTGAGCATTGTAAGTAACATCCCGTTACCCATGTTAAGGCTAGACTTGAGAATTATGAGAAATTAGGAAAATGCACATCATGCATAGTTAATTGTGACATGCACATTTTTGCACATTCATATGACTGTACATGCATTTATTGACATTTTTGGGTAAAATTGAGTTAGTAAATGTGATTAAAATGTATTTTGGCAATTTTGGTATTATTTATGGTATTTTGAAATTTTTGGTCAAATTAAGAAAACTATTGATTTGTGGGCCAATTATATAGTGACACGTGGCAATGATATATTTATGACATATGGTTTACTTATGTGGTGACAAGTGGCGGATTGTTTGGGTGATATGTGTGAGACATTCAAGAATACTCGAATCTGATGTTTTGAGTTAGTAACATTCACTGTAGTGTTCTTCACTGAGAAGGAAAAACTTAGCACCAAATAACAAAGTATTAGGCTTTCTGTGCATGTGATTCATTCTCATTGCTGGAATTAAGAGCTAAATCAAGTAAGTGATTTAATGATGTTTTACTATGTAAAGAAATATATGCATATGAGGTTAAGAAATGTGCTTTCGGTGGTGAAGAATGAATTAAATGAAAGAATATGGATATGTTGTTTTTGCATGTTTGAGGAGCAATATGCTTTAAGATAGTGATGAAGTAAGTTTTGGGCTAGAAGAACCATTGAAACTGTGTTTAAGAAGAGAGAAGAAATTCAGGAAAAAGGTTGAACATATATTTTGTTTTTCACTATACATGTATGGGTCTGTTGAGAATCAAAATTTTGGTGTTTAAGTGTGAATTTAGGTTTTTGAATTGTGTGTGTGTTGATGAGCTAAAAATGAGTTAGAAGAATTGCTTTGGGTGATTAATTGAGTAAATTGATGTGAGAATCAACTTTTTAAAATTTACAGTAGAGAGAGACACTACAAGAAAATAGGCCATTTTGCGTCGTCTTAAAAACGTCACAAAAGGTCCTAAAAACGTCGCAGAAGAGAATTTGCGACGTTTAAAAAAACGTCACAATAGACGTCGCGGAATGTGTGTAGGCAAACGTTTTCCGCGACGTCTTTCATAAAACGTCGCGAAAAATACAGACATTTCGCGACGTTTTGTAAAACGTCACAAAAAATGTGGACAATCCACGACGTTTTTAAAACGTCGCAGAATGTAAAGGAATCCGCGACGTTTTATTGAAAACCTCACAGAATGTATTTTACGACGTTTTGAAAAACGTCACAAAATGTCTTCTGCGACGTTTTTAAAACGTCGTAGAATGTCATCCTTGACGTTTTATTTGTTTTATTTTTTATTTTTCCAATTTTTGAAAAACATATTAATTTAATAATTTTAATTTTAATAATTATTTTTTAATTACAATTTTTAATCTTATTTGTTTAATATCTATTCAATAT
>JANKOE010000002.1:55000007-55016808 GCA_026284465.1 Erythroxylum citrifolium | reverse complement strand
TTTCCTGAAGTCTTTGGATCTCCAAGTATCTTCTCTGTCTACAAAAGTATAATGAACAACCATTATATGAACAATTAAAAGTGCCACTTAAGACTGTAAACTATGTGGTTTAGAATGCTAAACATAACAACGTTTACCACAGGAACCCATTATATCTTTCATTATTTTTACCAGTATGTTGAATCTTACAATTCCTAAGCCATAATTTATGAATATACTGTACATTCAACCTACTAAACTAATACACTTCTTAGGAATGCATAACTGTAATTCCCAGAATTTAGTTAAGAAATGGTTGAATTCCTGCATAATACAACAACTCAAACACATGCAGAAGAGAAACTATTGCGAGCATCGCTTGAATTCTACAGCATAACTTTAGGGTTTTAGTGCAAATATCACATCATTGATGATGACGCTTTCATAACATGTTAAGCACAGGTAAGAATCGATCCAAAATATAAAATCCAAGAACCAATGTAATGGTCTCATTCAACTTCTATAGCTGCTATCGCATAAGGGTTTAACACTTTTCTGTAGCCAAGCTTTCATATTTTAGGCAGAATTTGAGGTCTAAGGAAACTAAAGTTCTTTCCTTGAGACTGCAATTATACCTAAGGTGCTACCTTGAGTCTTTTAATAAATAGACCTACAACAAAATGTCTTGACCTTGAGTCTCTCCCGTAGGTTTCAATCAAAAGAAAGTGATCACACTCAGTATCAGCACAGATGGGAACTGCAAAGCACACACAGGATAAGTGAAGTGCTACATACCACATGCAACAAAAGGGCAAACTGTTTTTTACGAAGCTCCAGTAATCTTGAGCCAGCTGTGTTCTCAGCCTCCAATGCTGCAATTTCTTTCTCCAATTCAGTTATGATCTTTTGCGTCTCTGACCTCGGTGGCTGCGTGGCAATCAGCTTCCTGCAAGAAAGTTTTGGAAAGTCTGATGCAGTCATTATAGTTACCTTCATCTTTCTCAACCTCAAGAACAAAAGACGTGAATTTCTTTTGAAGTTTCTTTAGTGGGGGTTCACCCCTTGTGGTGGTGGTCCGAGTGAGGAGTCTATGTTTTATGATTATGTCATCTTCAAGTGGGCTGAATGCATAGTTTGCTACTGTCGTTTCACCTCTTCCAGAAACTTTCTTTTTCCCCGACATCTAAACAGCTTACTAACCTGCAAACATGAGATAAATATCAAGGGACACTCCTTAAACTTCCAAATAGAAATCCTTCACTATACATAAATCACTCACATAAAGCTAGGAATTCCAAAATGGTATCCCAGTTATTGAGGAAAGAATCCAAGATCCAGACCCAGAAACCAAAAATGTAAGTAACTACTCGAAAAACATGAAGCAAGGCAACGTATTGAAATTTAAAGAAAAAAGAAAATTTGCCACACAAGAACAATGCAATAAGAAGCAACTCTGCATTTGTGTCCAAGCATACCAACTATAGTCTAAGAAAGTGCATGACCCAATGATCTCAAATAATTAACTAGGTCTTAACAAATGAACAGAAAAATATTAGACTTGGTGGTAGTTCAAAGATCTGATCCCTAGTTATCACGAAAAGTAAAGCATTCTGAGAATAGTATTACAAAAAGAAAAAAAGAAAATTAGACCCCTACTTAGTACACCAAGCATTATCTTTCAATTTGATCCATAATCTAATCTTATTGTTTTGAATCTTCCATAATATTGTATTCAGAATGGTTGCAAAAATGGTATACAAATTTACCTATCAATATCACCAGTGTATATAAAACATGCTAGGTAAGAAGTACTTCGAGTCATACATAAATCAGTGGTCCAAATGAAACTGAAGAATAAAAAAATCAATGACCAGCATCGCCATGAATCTGCAGCTAATGGTTTAATCTCATGTAAACCTCAATGAAGTGCAAGAGAACACACAACACATATTGGTTAAGGTTTCTGTATATACACAAATCAAGACGTCATGTTTTATACCAGATCCTTCTAATGCAGAACATTTCTTTAACAAGTAAGTTGTGAGGAAGTACACTCCTCAATTCAAGTGTAGAAAAGCCCAGAATCTTGGCTTTAGCTTGGAGAACTAGAAATGCACGGAAAAATAAAAACCAACCAACATATCTGACTTTTTGATACTAAAAACTAAAAACTCAATTCTAGTTTTCTATAATAATTCCCGTAATAAAGCTCAACTGAGTATGCAAAATTTCAAAAGAAGAAAGGGGAAATCTCACAGTACATTCACACCACCCTAATATTGGTCACAGGACCCAGCGCCGGGTGCATTCCGTAGTCGGTCGCATCAGAGAAGTGCGCGCAAGCCCAACCAAGGGCGTCCGCGCAGAATGGGGGGCGTCCAGCAACTCTCGGATCTGACCGCGCAAACGCCCGCAAGCAACACGCGGGAGCAGCAAGAATGAAGTCCACGCAAAACCACAGAAAAATGCAAAAAATAACACCAGCTGCGACCAGATCCAAGCGGGCAGGAGGCGCACCAACCAAGGGCGCACCAGCAGCGTCAACAAAGGTAGTCACTCAACAGAACCAACATAGTAGGAGATGCGAGAAGAAGCTGAAGAGCGGGCAGATCTACCAAGTAACAGAGTCGGAACAAAGCGCCAAACAGCAGAAAAGACAAGTTCTAAATCCCAGCAATCCCAAAGATTCGATAGAAAATGGCAAAGAAAATGTAAGAGCCGTCGGAAATGCAAAGAGAAACACACACAAATGTCATCAAAGTAGGCAGATCCGAACGCATCGGAGATAATTCAAATATTACAAATTGGGGTTTAGAGAGAGAGAGAGAGAGGGCAATTCTGTTTAACTAAAGATAATAGGGGAAATACCTTAGAAAATTTAGAGAATTGAGGGAGCACAGCGGAGGGGAGGTGGCGGGCGTCGTAGCGATCGATGAAGAGAGAGTTCCAATCGACGAGAGCAGTGGCGGAATTGACAAACGCCACCGACAAGAGAGGTCCAGATCCATATGACTGCAGGGAGAGATAGAAACAGTAGCAATTGGTGTCTGTTCACTGAGACAGGGCAAAGAAAGAAGATGGCAGAGAGTAAACCAATTTTAGATAGGAAGAAGGTAGAGGGACACCGGAGAAAGAAAAGGTTTTAATTAAACAAAAGGCAAGGAACCAATTTTAAGAGGGAAGAAGGCAGAGGAACGCGCGAGAAGAAAAGGTTTCAATTAAACAAAAAGTAAACGTAAAGGCGACGTTTTATTAATAAACGTTCTAAAACATATTATAAATTTACGACGTTTTTCAAAACGTCGCAAAACGTTTAAAGTTTTTGTGACGTTTGTAAACGTCGTGAAAAGTGTCTACAATCTGTGACGTTTTATTAATAAAACGTCGCAGATTATCTTATTTTATTGTAGTGAGAGAGGAAGAACATGGAGTTTTGGATTTTGTGTTTGACTAATAAAAATTGATTCTAATTTATTTGGTAATTGAATTGGAGTTTGAAATGTTGAAGAGATAAGTTGGAAGGAAATGGAAAGGCTGGAAATGAAATATTTATGGGATGAAATGGAGAAAAGAATCGGTGAAGAAGGAGAAAAGAAAAGCACCATCGTGCTTTTGCATGGCGATGACTTTCAAAGAAACCAGAAAAAAATTCAAATGTCGTGATCATGCAAAAGCACGACCGCGACTTTGCGAAAATCAGGTGAAAAGTGCAATCATGCATGGTTTTCTTCTGAAGGGATTTTGCCGAACATCCTTCAATATTTTTGCTATAACTTCTTCACCCGATGTCTAAATGACTTGATTCTTAGACCAATAGATTTATAAGACATTGATCTACATCTCTACCAAAAATCATAGCTTTCTAAATTGAATTGGTTGGTGAATTTTAGATGGAAATATGACTATGCTGAAGTATGATAACTAAGAGGATTTTTACTGAACATACTTCAGAAATTGGATTATATCTTGATCTATGGACCTCAGAATGAGATGATTGTTAATTGTGATTAAACTTGAAGCATAGAGATACAGATTGTCTGAAGAAATGGAATTTCAATTCAGTCCCTAAGACTTTCAATTTCTAGATGGAGGTTAGGTATAATGTACTGTTTCAAATTGAGAATAGTCTGAGATTATTTGGAGTATAAATTTTGGTATACTAAACCAAATTGAATGATTTTGGTATCAATAGAAACTTAATACATTGGAGAACAACTTTCTAGAAGAAAGTATTGCCCAGTTTTTCCATTTACTTTATCAGATTTAGTATACAAAGTTGACCCGTATATGTATTAGAAGAAAAATCTGAAGTGGTCAATGAAGTTATGAAATTGTTTTGACATTGTTTTGTTATGGTCCAAATTATAAGTATACATGGTACTAATGAGGGCTTTGATATTTGAATGATTTGTTGATAAGGATCGCAATAAAGTACCCTGAAATTGTCATTGAACATGCATTTGCATATTTCATATAAGTAGATGTGCATTAAAGCATACTTATACAATTGTGCAAAAATGTGATATTTGTAAATGTGTTTTGTATGATAATATAGAAGAACTCATTGGACACCAGTCAGACATTGCCGGACCATCCAGGTAATAGCATTTTGGAGCTTACTATGAGTCAACTTAGATGATTTCTTAGGATTGATTTGATTTGATTTGTTTATACTTCCAATATTATTGAACTATTTGTGATTTGTTTCTGAATTTCGAACTTGAAGTCCGAGGAGTTTAATAGTTGGGCATGTATTGGAAGTGATCTGATTTGATGTGAAATTCTGTGTGATATGTGAATTCTCAACAAAAGTTGAATGCTGGACTTAGGTTCGATGACTATGAAAACTTTGTCTGAGCATTTGTATAAGATTGTTATATATGGCATATTCATTATTTGCTCCGTGATATATGTTTCTGCACGTAGAGCTATACTTTGTGATTCTGTTCTGACTGAGCCCTATGGGCCAGTATTTGTATAAGTATGTGATAGGCACTCAGTCATAACAATAAGAACGAATGTGAGTCTCATTCATATAACATTCATATAAGACTGAAATTCTTTGAATGATTTGCAAAGCTAAAATGAGTGACCATATGATATGCCATGTTATGTGAGTATTTGAATAATAAGTGTATGTTCAGAATAAATATATGTGCAATATGTGATGTGTGTTTGTGATCTGGTGAAATCATCAAAGATTGTTCACTCATTGAGTTCACAAAACTCATCAAAAATTGCAATGTAGTTTTTCAGGTACGAGACAAGAGACCTAGTTCCTTAGTCAAGACTTAAGGAATCTTTTGGATAGAAAAATGGCTCAGAGTTCTGTCAGCTGATACTAGAAGTGCTGTAGCATTTATTTTGTAGTTTTGTTAGAACCTATAAGAGGTTTTGTAAATTTTTTTATGATGGAAACAGTGTAAGAATTGTTAATGAATGCAATCAATGGTTTTAAAATTCAGTGACTTTTGAGTATGTTAGGTGATGCTATGTGTAAGTTGGATTGCCATGTGTAAGTTGAATTTGCTTTTGCTCCAACATACCATTATTATAGTGTATGTACTTGAATGTCCTTCGGGTATTCGGGTATTTGCCTTATGGTAGTGGGATGTTGCATTGTAAACCCGATATTGTTGCATTGTGACAACAATGGGGCTATTGCTCAAGTCAAGGGACCAAGGTCTCATCAAAGGTCCAAGCACGTACTCAGGAGATATCACCTGATCAGGGAGATCATTGATAGAGGTGATGTGACGATAGAGAGAGTGCCCACATATCAAAACCTCGTTGATCCGTTAGCTAGGCCACTTCCTAAAATGAGATTTGATCCTAATGTACTCGCCTATAGTATTAGATACAAAGGTGATTGACTTTAGTGCAGGTGGGAGATTGTTAAAGTAATGCTCTAAAGGCAATCACCTTTAACACTTTTGTACAAACTTTATTTTCATTAATAAAGAGAAAGGCATTTTTCATTAATTTGATGTTCATTTATTTATGATTGATGTCGTTCTTAAATCGAATTAATAAAGTATATGATACAAAACATAGCATGAAGGAAATCATGATGAGATCATGATAATGAAATTCCTATCATGTACAATTATGTTAGTATCTAAATTATCCCTAGTCATAGGATTAACGAGTTAGGACATTGTTAATTTGTATAGACTAACACATGTTATACTCCTTGATTTGATTAAGCAATGTATATCATAAACTGTAAGCATGAGATGTTCAGAGTTAATATATGGATGCTTACTAAGAGTAGTAAATACATCGGATGACCTGCTATGAGATTATCATATGGATGATCTATTAAATGTCAGAGATTAATCTCATCATGGCATTGATGTAAATATCCTTAGACTTGAGGTACTCAAGGATAACTTAGATACTGATCTTGTGCTTTGACATCATTCCTTGTTGTCTCAAGGTGAGGTCGCTCATAGGGTGGTGATTGGGTACAACTATTGGTATTCGAAGGTACTTGAGTAGCAAATAAAGGATTCACCACTATTGATAGAAGGAAATGATATCCACGACCCCTTGTTGGGGTCATTACTCGGGAGTCTCTGGCCATAGTAATTATGTATCATGAAGGGAGTCTTCATTGATATATAGAGTAATGAGATCCCCAGGACAAGAACTAATATCACTTGAACTAGATCTGATATAGTCAGTCTAGTGGGAGTTGACACATAGCCCATACTTCGAACCAAGTGGGGTATAGGATGGTGAAGGGACAAATTGCATGGTAATTGACTATAGAAAGGTTTGTAAGTCGGATAATTAACTATCGAAGAGTTTGAGTATTAATCTACTTACATTTTGGTAAATTAGCATCATGAAACCCTTCATGATTTGCTCGAATTAGGAGTTAATTCAAGTGGCCAAAATTATTGAAAACCTAAGGGTCACACGCATAAAAGATTAGATGAAAAAGGAAAGTGTGCATAGCTGTCAATTAAACAAGCCATGATCGTGATCGACTTAATGACTGATGGTACATAAGTGAGTTCTTCACTTATGTACGAATTTTTTAGCCATAAAACACACTCAATATAGAGACTAAGGGTCTAGAAGTTGGTCTAGAAGAGTTCTGAAAGTTGAGAGGTGTGTTCTTGAGATTTATTCATGCAATCTTAAGCAATTTTTGCATGAGATTAATTGCATGAAACTGTCTTGATCTAACTCTCACTAGAGCATCTACTTGAACTCATCTTGTTTGGTGCTCTAAGCACCCTTACATACTGATTTTTCTTCATCTTTGCATGCTCTCTAAAGGCCAAGGAAAGTGTCTGGTGTTTGCGACAACCCAAATAAGGAGAAGATTCAAGAAAGGAGGAGTATTTGCAAGGTACATATGTTGTAATTTCATGCTCTTATAATTTGTTTATACATTCATATAGATTCTGGATTTTCTGGGAATGTCGTGAGGTTGGAATTTTGATTCCAACACTTCCGCTGCCTTGCCACGTATGTGATGCATGAATCCATGGCCCCTTAACAAAATGAAAATCACTATAAATTCTATCAAGCTATTATTATGACGTAGAAACTTGCAATAACCTTATAAGAACCATCAATGAGCACCTAAATTAAGGACATTTGGGTCAATTTCTTAGGAGAAATAAGGAAACCATCCTTAGAGGCATCTCCCATGAGGCCAAAACCAACTCGAATCATGGTATAGGTCTAGGATGTCAAAACAAAGGAGAGGAAATGAAGGGCCCACTACAGTCATTAATATGATAGTTAGAGGTGGAAATTTATAGTAGGTCTCAACTAAAAAGATCTACTAGGAAAGCAATATGAATTTCATGGTGACATAAAAATCAAAAGACGCCAAGGAAAACGAGCTTCATTTGAGAAAGAGTAAGTGTCAAACCAATATAACCCTCGTAAACCCATAATGGTCGCCAAAATGAATATCATAAATTTCAAGGTAGAATGATTCATGATGGATTGTGGTAGTTTTATTGGCATTTTTTTTTATGAAACCTTCAAGGTAATGGAACTTTAGTCACAAAAGCTTCGCGTTGATGTCTTTTTCTCTAATTTATTTTAGAGGGGGGAAAATATATTTATTACAATCAGTGAATATCCTAAAAATAATCACAAAAATAATCAAGTTTTACGACATACATAGGCCAATTATGTATAACATCATCTTTGTTTGAGCTTTTCTTTACTCAATAATACAATCATGTCATATGCTATATGCTCATAAAGTTCACAACAGAAAGAGGCACGTCAGAATTTTTGGGTGGTTACCAAACCTTGAAATATTATTATTTAGCTTTGTTGAAAAAAAAATCATCCTATCAAATGATCATTAAAGAAATAGAATCTAAGCTTATATAGAATAATAATAGGGCTGAGACTATTGAAGAAATTTGAGAAATTCAAATTGTGGATGCAAATTGTAGTTGAGTGTTATGAATCTAAACTAACATGGATGAAGGAAAACATACTAAGATTGTACAATGCTTAAAAGTGTAACAAGATATCTTTATGTGGTCTTCCTTAAATACGAATGGAATAAAGTCACACATAATACCACACAAGTTGAATGTGAGACCTGACATCAAACATGCCAAATGAAAGCAAATATCCTTTGTAAAATAATGATGACAAGTAGTGCAAGAGGAGGTGAATAAACTCTTGACCACATGGTTTATCAAGGAAGTAGTTTATTCAGATTAATATATGGAATTCATTTTACACAGTATAACATAATATTATAAGATAATATCATTCAAATCTAAAATGTTAGAGGAACATATGAAAGGCTTGACATTTGAATGTTTTCCAAGCAAATAAGTCAACGTATGAGTATTAAGATTTAGGGGCTGACTGCTTGCAGTTTCTTCGCCGTTTCCGAAGTCCAAACATGGGGTGGGGTGCTTGCAAACTTAGTCATTGTAAGGTGGCGCGTGGGAAGAAACAATGTTGTTGTAGAAAACAGTATGAGCTAGCTCTTGACTCTCGCAAACTGAAAGTTATCGATATATCTTACATTCTTAAAGAATGGGCAGTGTCACTTTGTGTATTTGTAAGTGACTGTTAGTGTTATTTGGTAGGTAACCCCCCCATCAACGCATTGGATTTTCTTCTTGTCTTCTTGTGCCTCGTGGAATGTTCTTTCGTCGTTAGGAGATGACCATTTTGTAGCTTCTTGTTGTTTGCTCGTGTCACGGCTTATGAAGCTGCTACCATTAGCACTTGGAGTAGTACTAGTTTTCTTCCTCTCTCTCTCTCTCTCTCTCTCTCTTTTTGTATATTCACAATCGTTTTCTCTTTTAACACGTATTAAATAAAATCTTAGATGTATATAACAATCTATTAATTAGGTTTTTAATAAATTAATTGAAAAACTATAAATTTAAAGTCAAAAGTTGAATTAATTAGATTGTATAATAATAATTTTGTTTTTTTTAAACAAAGGAATCCACAATCGCTATCCTTCAGATATGCATTGGGTAAACTTCCAGATTGACAAGCTCAATTGAAAGAACGTAAGTAAGGGGAATCGAATACAAAACTTTTTAACCTCATGCCACTCCACTCAACCAACTTGACCAACTTATAGGGGCTTGTAAATCAATAGCTTAACACATTATTGTGTGAGAAATTAAGCACACTTTTGATTATTTGGCAGTCACGGACGAGGTACCAAAGATTGGGATTAAATGAAATTAAGCTAAAAATGTATTTTAAAATTTAATGTTTACAACAAAAATAGATAATAGATCTTCAAAATGTTTAAATTGAATTACAATATTTTCAAAATATTTAAAAACAGATTCTAATTGGTTGAAAATTGTTACAGAGTTATTTCCTGATCAGTTAAATATTATATCTCTATTTTTATCAAAAAGGGGATTTATTATCTTAAATATATAAACAATTGGCTCTTTTTTGATTAATTAAAAAACTAATTAATTCTATTAAAATTTCAATTTATCTAAAATTTGTTCTAAATATTTAATAAATATTAGAGTTAAATTTGGATGTTTCAAAATATTATAATTTAAGCTGTATCATGTTATAAATATTAAAGTTTAAAATATACATACTTTTAGCCAAGAAATTAATGTTTCACATAATCAAGGGCATGTTGTATGTAAAAAAGTTCATCACAGTTGCATGCATCATAACGTTAGCTTCTACATAGCAATAACTTGCAACTCTACATCGAAATGATAACTTTAGGACGGTAATCTCGATTAGGCGGAAAGGTTAGTGCTACAATAACAAAGTGTTGAAAGTTGCAAATTCCTAGCACCTCTTGCTCACAAGAATATCCTAATCAAACTGCTGAGACTCGAATGGTTTAAAATACAAGGGTATTGTATTGCAGCAGATCCAAGTGCAGCTAATCAATTTATTATGTATGCATAGAGTGCGGTGCATAAACTTCCCAAATGATGTCACTGTGAGGTCATATTGAGGTTGTTGAACGTGACAAAAACCAGTAGTACTCAAGTAGTCAAAATCTTTTGGACACTCATGATTGTGGCCACGGTTTAAACGTACAAAGGGGGTCACGTGGACACAAGATAATTATAGTTGTACTAATAAACTCTTGACAAGTAGTGGCGTGATAATAGAAGAAGGATTGACCTTTTTTTATTTAAGTTCAAACCCAACGAGAATGTATTAGTCAGCTCAGCGGATTATTGAAACACGTTTCTCAATAAGAGCCGCCCACTTTAGACCATCGTCAATGTTTATTACAAAGGTGCTTTCTCTGCCTGAATTTGATGAGGTTGAGTGTTGCTGCTTGGATCCATAATTCTAACTGACTTCAGCTAAAAGATACTTGTAAAATAATGGAAGGTACGCCGGGGGTTAATTACGGGCAAGTCCCACCAACACTCAAGTTAGTCTTTTTGAGAATATTTTGGTTATTAAAAACAAGGAAAATTAGGGTTGTAATGTTGTACCAGTATCATGATAAAATAGTACCTTATATACAGAATAGTTACTAGGTTTAGGTCTTTACTATACATGAGAGGTTACCAATTACGAATGGACTGTCAATACATGAGCGTTAGACCGGACCTAGCATTACCATTCCAACCAAAAGGAGAAGAGTATGAAACAACTACTGATAGGTTTAAGTGTTTTGTTTTTGAGAAAAAGTAAAAATTAGGTGGCGAAATTATTATTTTATAAACTAACAAAAAAGGCAGTTGGTTGGTCGACCGAATTGAGTGGACAGGGCATGGAAAAGATGACTAAGAGCTTCAAACATTGCTTCTTGCCGTTCTATTGCTTAATCTATTATTTTGAGTCATCATAATTATAGGGTCATGTTTCGTACCAATAAGGTTCTTTTTCAATTTCTGATGGTCTTTACCTAATGCCTTTCAACTAGCACACGGACACGAACGCACTCGTTTATAATGATAATTGTGCTTATATTAGATTGACTTGTTGGGTTTATAAATTTAATTTTCCACCAAATGACTGAACAGTCAAGTAACTTAATGATTGACTCACCGGGTAAGGACTTCAGCCTCCTCCTTTCTCTTAGTGGGGTTGACATGGACAATTGACCCGTGTTGAGACATTTGTTTAGTCTTGGGTCTCAATCTGGGTCATTCCTTGTCATTTTATGCCCTCATAACTGTTTCATTGTTTGTTGCTGGTCCGAGCAGGAAGAGCTTCATTTTCCAAGAATATTAAAAACGTATCTTATATTAGTAAATTAGAAATAATTACCAAACATTTTGCTCCAAGTCAACATTTATATTAGTATAAGTTTAAGCGTATTCATTAATTGAAAGAAATAGTTTCAAATGGTTACAAAAGATACGATTATTACATACAGAAGTCCTTAGCTAGTAGTGGAATATTAAAGTATTAAGGACATTATTTATAAGTTTCAGCTATTACAAATGGAAGAGGAGATATCTGGAGTTGAAGGTTACAAGCTATGTGGTGATTCTAATTCTTAACTTTAAGTTACAAGTTACTTTCAACATCCACTGATCCCTTACTAAAGATTCGATTGTTCTCACGCAATACATGATAAACCAATGAAACATAAGTAGATCGAAACAACTTTAGATCACCTTTAGACTGGAAGGAAATATAAGGAGCCTATGCTATAATGTTTGTCCATTGTAGGCTACTACAACGTAACTTTGAAGAGATTGAGTATATTATTCAACAAGAGATCAAAGACCTATAACTGAAAGGAATGTGATCTAATGTCTCAGGTGCTTCATTAAATAAAACACAAGAAAGGTTAGGAATGGAGAATTTGATGGAGTCCTTAGTTTCAAGGTTTCGACAGGTTGTAAGCCAGAGTATGAAGGAATGTGAAGGGCATATTGTTGAGTCCCAATTAAGTTTATGCCAAGCTTTAAATTTTCAGTACCCAACGTGAGCTTTCTAGACGATTTTCTTGTGAAAGATGAGGAGCTTTCCAATGTACAGACCAATTTATCCTGTAAAGAGGAGTTAGGAGTGTAAGGAGGCATGCTATTCAAGATTTCAATCACACCCCTGAAGAGCGAAAAGGCAAATTCCAAAAGTTGTTTTTGATGAGGGCTTGGACTTTTGTACCAGTGGGGATGACTGAATTCACGGTTTGAATTTTACATAGGATATAAATATGACCATATTGTGCTAATGATCATACCAGAAGGTGGTGTTGTAGCCATCTCTAATCTTATGTCTAATTGAATTAATCTCTTCTCTTTAAAGTCTGACTAAGTGTCAATAAGATTCCAAAATTTTCTTTTATGTGCTAGATTATTGTTCCTTTCAAGAAGTGGAGGTAAATTTCTCTCGCCTACAAGTTATCTCCATCAGAGCAGACTCTCCAAAGTCTCTTAATAAGATGATTTCACAAATTGTATAGGTTGAGGTGATTCTAAGTCCTCCATGCTTTTTAGCTTGACACACCATTTCCCATTTAACTTTGAGTACCTTAGGCTTTTTGGTTGAAAAACATTGGAGGAAGAATCTTGTTTATATCCTTCATAACTCCTTTGGTAGCGTAAGATGTGAGCACCAGTAGATATATAAGTTGCTCAAAATAGTTAAAACTAGCTACGATCTTCCTCTATAGGACAAACATTTATTACACTAATTACTGGTCCTTTTCTTTATGGAATTTATAAGAGGATAAAATCCCATTTGGTAAGTTTTTTGGTAGTAAAGAGAACTCTAATGCACTTAAAGGGAGGTTGTTGTCAATTCAATCCTATAAAACTAGGTATTAAACCAAAACTTAGATTGGAGCATACTGATGGAAGCTCGAAACCCGATCCAGGACTAAGATCATGGCTCATATGCCACGATTGTGACAGAAGCCTAGTGGGTCCGCCACGATCGTGGCTTCCTCTGCCTCGACCGTGACAGAGAGCAAAATAATCGGGCCACGATCGTGGTTTGAGCGACAGAAGACGCGAATAGTATTTCAGATTTAAGTTTTCGAGGAACTTTTCGACCCTAGAAAAACCCTAGGGTTGCCCATAATAGAAAAAAGTATAAAAAGGATAAAGAAGAAACCCTGAAGGAGCTCTCCAATTTGCCACTTTTGGGAAAATCCAAGAAGAGAGAAGAAGAAGAGAGAGAAGAGGAAGAAAAGGAGAGAGGAGCCAGCTTCTGCTGTTGTTGCTTTCTCGAGGCATCCCGATCCCTTTCCAAAGTATAGTTCATTCATCTTTGTGTTCTTTGAATGTTGATACCGATATGAATATGTTGATGGATTTGGGTTTGATTATGATGTTATGATTTTTTTAAAGTGATTTTGACTTGATTTATAGTGAATCTAGTTATTTTTGTGTTTAATCATTTGGGTGTTATGATTAATTGTTGTAACTTCATGATTCGGTAATAAATCGAGAGAGTGAATCGAATGCAAAATGATTAGGTTGGGTTAATGAGAGTTAAGCGATCCAATAGACCACGCAATTAATCAAATCAGTTATTATATAAGGAGAGATCTCATGCGATACCTGGTTGTTTTTTAGAAAGCTTAAGAACTGATTAGGCTAGAGTTGTTCGTAATTGAGAGATTACATGGTCTGTATTTAGTCTAATTAGGGATTATTAATTAAGGTTTGTGATTATAACTTGAGAGAGAGTAATCCTCTCTTCGGTAATCTAGAACACCTTATTAACACATAAATGATTAGGTTAGCATTGATGATAGGAAAAAACCTCCTTTCTCATAATTTGGAACTTCTTTTTGTGTGATTTCTCATTGTGAATTTGGTATAGCTCAATTTAATTTCTTCTCGTGTTAATTTACAAATTAATTTTCCGCCAACTATCTTCATATGTTCACTCTTTTGTCTACTTTTTATTTTCATTTTTATAATTCTTAGGGCCTTAGATAACTTAGAATTGAATTAGTTAACCACTCCTCAAGGGATCGACACCTCAGATACTACACCTACAACCTGTGCACTTGTAGTAATTTGAGGGCTTATAAATTGTAAAACTTACCCATCAACAAATTTTTTAGCACCAACCACTCTTATGTCCAAGTAATTTTATGAATACAAGAGTTACTCGAATTACAAGTCGAATCGCAGAAACCTTAGCACTAGACATCACTTGCTTAGAACTAGCCATTTGATGGGCCAAATGCCAAGAAGAAGAAATAGAGGAACCAATGGCGGAAGAATTTCAGCAGGAGCTCAATCAAGAATGACATCAAGGCAACCAACCGTAAACCCTCATGGACTTCATGAGACCGGGGTTCAACGCTGCCAATTAAGGAGTAACCCGATCACCAGTTTAATCCATTTCTTTTGAGATTAAACTTGCCTTATTGAACATGTTGCAAACGAATATGCAATTTTATGGACTGACCAACAAGGATCCCAATACACATATTGTAAACTTCCTTGAAATATATGATACCTTCCGATATCATGGGATGTTGGAAGATGTTGTTAGAATGAGGCTTTTCTCGTTCATGCTGAGGGATAGAGCCAAAGCTTGATATGACCCCCTAAGCCCTTCAAATGTCACAACGTGGGAGCAATTGGTATGTGAAAAAAGGACAATACAGAACTATCATGGTTGAAGGTATCAATTACAACTTAGAGACCTTTGTGCATTTAATCATGCATTTTAGACCTTTAAGTTTCATACCGCCAGTTAAAGAAGTGTTACACCTTCTTGGGCAACCAGTTCCTAAACTACCTAGACCTGTATCTTGATCCCCCAGAAGGAAAACAAACAAACCTTCAGACCTCCTACAATCAAAATCATAGATTTAGATGTTTTACCTTTAGAACCATCAGTTGTTGAAAACATCCATCCACCTAGTGAAATACAACAAGATCCTACTGTTAATTCGGAGTTCCTAAAGCATTTCATGAATTGGACGGAAGCCAATCACAAACAGAAGGAAATCCAGGAAGATTTAGCAAAAGAAATTGAGGAAATTCATACTAAAGTTGATGACCTGAGTGACTCAGTGGGTGATCTTCATAAGGAAGTAGCATTTCTATGGGTTACTATTGAACAAGACCTCAAGATGATCCGCACTAACATGCAACATATGTTTTCTGAAATTTTGAAGCATCTGCATTGAATTTTTTGATTAATAACAAATAGGGGAAGAAGAGAAGAAGATAGAAAGAATATGAGGAGAACAAGAAGAGAAGATAGAAAACTTTTGTACCATCATATATCATATATGCATTTTGTATATCATATATGCATTTGCATTTCTTATGTTTTTGTCTCATTATTCGTCTATTCATCTGAATATCATTTTATCTTTCTAAAATTATGATTATTTGTTATCATCAAAAAGAGGGAGATTGTTAAGTCAAGAAAACTTCACTTATATTAATTTTGGTGACAATCAAATAATAATAATCTTGGAAATGTATGAACTATTTTGATAAGTTTAGTGTGCAGAAAAATGTAAGTAACACTTAGTCATCCCAGAGAAAGCGCAAACAACAGATAAAGCGCAAATAACAGACGAAGCGCAAACAATAGATGAAGCGACAATATTAGGCGATACAAAAAAAAGATACTCTAGAACGTCAGACAGTTAGTTAGTTGGAGTCAGTTACAGCACTAAACTAAATAACAGTTTCTAGAAGATTAAAGAAGCAGTTTCTCAAAAAGATAGTTAGAGATTTCGACTATAAATACTAGTCCTAGTCGACGACTAAAATAGCGTTTTTACAAGAGAGAAAATTCTGATTGTACAATACTTAGAAAAAATTATGTATTCACAGTGCGAAACAAGAGAGCGAATACTACTGTAATGTAAAACTCAAAATATCTTTCTTAGAGAGAGAAAGAAAAGGCTAGATTCTGGAGAGACTAAGATAGCAGAAAGAATACTTTGTAAAAGTGACCTGAAGAGGCTCTGGAAGGGTAGAAAGAATATTTGTAAAGTTGAAGAGTATAGTGAAATCTCAGACAAACTCTGAGGACTGGATGGAGCCCAAGGTTTGGGCTGAACCAGTATAATATCGCGACGTCTATTCTCTAACCCTTATACTTTAATTTTCTTGTTGTTAGACGAGTAGATAAAATTACTTGCGATTTCAATACTTATCAACTTTAGTAAAGTATCTTTGGTATTCATCTGATAGTTGTAAAGATATTTAAGAAATCTCAAAAGATTAATATTTTCGAAAAGATTACACAATTCAACCCCCCTTCTTGTGTATTTTATTTACTTTACGCGATTCCTATATTAACAAGTGATTTACTTCATATAATATATCAATATGAGTACATATATCAAACTTCTTGTATTATACATTCTTATATAGGCTTCATGGATGATATTTAAAGAAGTCCCAAGTCCCTT
>JANKOE010000002.1:54922706-54935026 GCA_026284465.1 Erythroxylum citrifolium | reverse complement strand
GGTAAATGTGCTCTTTTCTGTTAAAAGTTTCCACTAGTGAAGTACTTAAAGCAATGCAATGCTCAAAATAAACTAGAAGTTATATTGCAAAATTCCTTCAACTTATTTGGTGGTACACACTCTACATTTGCTACTTTTCATGTGTAGCAACCAACGGTATCAGCTTCATCATCGTCCTGTAGAAGGCCATCCATAGAATCATAAAACATTATAAGATCCAAACTGAAAAGAAATGTAAGGTTGCATATCCAATTACTGGTTAATAACACTACAAGGAAACAGATGCTCCATTAGAATTTACTCATTGCCAAAATGGTGCATGATCAATACAAGTCATATGCTAGTATGTAAACAAATTATGGCTTTCAACTACTTTCAGAGAAGGTATGGGTAGAACTCTAGGGGTTTAAACAGAATTTCCAATTTATGTCATTCAAAATTACCAAGCTCCATTCGAGGACAATATAAAACCTAAAAATTACCATATATATAACTTCACCTAAGTGCAAATCATAATACAAAATCAAACATAAAAAGTAAACACAATTATACTGAAGGCCACAAATATTTAAAAAGAGCAGGAATCAGGCATCCAGAATAGCAAAATTGTCACAAGGAATTAGAAACTCAACTAATTCACTCAAAGAAATCTTATCTAGAAAAAACAAGTTGCATTTTCACCACTCTCCACTCGTGGGAACATATTGATTGAATTTCTTTTTAAAAGACAATGGATTTCATTCATTCAAAAATACTAGATAAAAAAATAATTTTTAGGATAAACAAAATTTTCAAAGGGATAAACACAATTTTCAGGAAAAAAGTAATTGGCAGCGATGATTGAATAGTGTGAGCCAATGTGTGAAGCATTTGTCTGTGTTCGCCTGTATATAGGGAGGAAAGATGAAGAAAAAGAAGGAAAGAGGGAAGGAATTGGTGGTAAAAAATAGGGCATACCTTTTTCATTCCCTGCCCTAAGAGCTAGCTTATCAATAAGATAAGTAGCAACTGCAATTTGCCATTTTGTAACATCTTTACTAGTAAAATCCTTTGTGTAAGCTGCTCTCCTCTTCCTCTGCCTTCTCTCCTCTTCCTCCGCCTTCCAATTCTCTAGCCTATTCTCTGAGTTCACGTGCCTCAGCCTCCGCCCACTCATGTCCCGACATGCTTCGAAATTGTTCATCTTTTTTTGACCTGCCTTCATCGCCGCTCCTCGCAGTAGCGACCTAAAACCGCCCTTCCCGCCCACTAGTGGGAGCAGGAGGTGGATGGTGGAATCTGGACTCGAAAGAATAGCCAAATTTATGTGAAATAGGGATTTGTATATGTTGCGGCTAGCCCCAATTGCAAATGCCCACTGTTTGGGTCGTTAAGTCCGTTAATTAAACAAAAAGCAAACTAAAACTGCAACGTTTTATTCAACAAAATGTCGCGGTTTCTATTTTGTGACGTTTTATTGATAAAACGTCACAAAAAGTGTTACAAAAACATCGCAAAAAATTCAAACTTTTCGTGACGGTTTTTAAACGTCACAAAACGTCTTCACAATCCACAACGTTTTATCAATAAAACGTCGCGGATTGTGTGTATTTCTTATAGTGTCAATATTTCAATTTATTTTTATTAGCAAAGCTCCTACGATATTGTATTTGGATTCAAAGTAAAGTCTTTGGCTCTCTAGAAATTCAATGAAGTAAGATCATGCCCATAAGTCTATAAATTCAATAGAAATCTTAAGGATATATCCTTAGGTCTAACTTAGTTTTTTTTAACTATCTTGTGATTAAAAAAGTTCATAAGGTTATACCCTTAGCTCTATGACTGACTCTTTAACTCTCTAATACTTTAACAACAATCCTAAAATTATAATGGTAGATCCAGAGTTTATTTTTCTAGTGATTCAATAAAGTATCTAAGGTTATGCATTTATCCACCCATTAAATTTCTAGCATTTAGGTAAAACTCCTGAGTGAGAGGCCTATGCTTTTAGAACAAATGTGATGTTTTCTTATTATTTTGATTAAAAAAATCTTGATTGATGCCTATACACTCAAGTTTATAGTAAATATCATGCCCTGTGGTTTTCTATAGCAAAGTTATAACCTTGTGATTTCACTTTTCAATTTAATAATTTTACAGCTCTATCTTGATTGGCCTCCATCTATGAACTCCTTCATAATTGGGGGTAGAGGATGGGGCTAATGAGACATATGGTGAAAAATAGCCTTGAAGACAACACATGATAAACACCCAAGCCTATATGATTGAATATTAAACCATTTATATCAATTTTACATATTTCTTCATTCTTAATTTCTCTCATAATAATTCTAACTACACCATAAATAAACTCTAATGTAATTTACTAATAAAAATTATGAATTCTAAAGTGAGAGGGTATAACCTCTCTTTAGAAACATATTGTCGAAACCTATCTCACCCTTCCTTTAACCACTAGTTTTTAACTGCAAGACCTTTCCCTTTATAGCCTAACAAACTCCTACCAACCTCGTAAAAAGCTTTATGGAGATAGATTTTAATCCATCAATTATTAGCTTCTTAACCACCTAACCCCTCCTCTCCAAGTCTCTAATAAGTCTCAATCGTCCCTCTTCTACCACCCCCAATGATGCTCTTGGAATAGATGAATCGCCTCCTAAACTCAATCTGAACCTTAGCATTCTACCACTACTTTAATAATCAAAAGCAACATATATTATCTAAGCCTCAACTTCTTCTATCAAACCATTGTTCCTCTCATCTTCTTACCACTTTCCTCCTTTGACAAAAAATGCTTCTTTCTCCCTCCAAAATTGAAGGGGACCTTACATCCTGCCTATAAAACTCATCAATAAAGTCTCAATGGCCAAAATAATATGGATAATCTTGAAAATAAAGAGACTTTGTAAGATAAGTGCTACCACACTTACTTTTTAAAGGATAGAAAATTCTAGGAGATGAAAATCAAATCAACCACTTCATAATTTATGGCTTAGTTATTAAAGCCAAGAGAACTTCTCCATAAGGATATCAAATGCAAAGTTGGTAATAAAAAGAGTTCAATCCTATGGTTTGATAACTAAAGCAAGCTAGGACCTTTAAATAGAACTTATTTTATGCTTAGTTTATTACATATTTTTCTTGATAACACTAAGGTCAATATGTTTATCAACAACAATAAGTGGTCTAGTACTTTGCTGATCTTTCCTTTATTATGCACATTATTCTAAATTACAATCCAAACCTAGGAATTGTAGACTTTTATATATGGTTAAAGCACTCCTCTATTAGTTTTACTAATCACTCTTATAAGGAGACGATGAGGCCCTAAAAATAGAAACTATTATGGTATGACACTATCTTAAACAAGAAAACACTTCCAAACTTCTCCTTCTTTCATGTTTTTAGTAGTCAAATAAAGACGTGCCATAATGGGTAGATTGAGATATATAAACATCCCTTAATCTTGCAGCCTTTGCAAAACTCAATTCTTTAACTAAGAATTCTCAACTTTTATTTAGAATATAATCCAATCTATTTGCAAACTTGATGTTATCAGGTATAACCACACATAAAACCTTAAGTGGTTAAGCAAAGACATGAGGACAAAATGGGAAAGATAATCATCTATCAAATAGCCTTTGGTTACTTAATGTATGGCATCTGAAGAGAAAGGGATAATAAAGTATTATAAGGGTAAAAAAAATTTAAAGAGCAAGCTACTATTGAGTTGATATCCTACATTAGAGAAAAACTCACAATAAATAAAGTTAACAAGGATTAGAACAATACAATAGCTTATTTTTAGAGAATATTGGACCAACTTCAAAAAGATTAAGAAATCTAGAACAAATGTGGATTGAAGTTTTGCATATTTCAACTTTAATTGGCTAATGCTTCAGCCACAAAAAATGGAATTTTGTTAGAATTTTCCTTATGGATAAGGTCTTACTCTCGTTACAAGTAGCTTCATGTACAACACTAAACAAGCTACAAATGTGGTATGTCTTAACCTTAAAGTAGAATAGTATATATGCTTTCTTCAACACTACCTCATGAGAACCTTGATATAAACCCTAAAGTGGTTATGAACGTCAAAGAACATAGTTTTTCTTTTGGTAGTCTTTCTTAACTTTGAGTTATTAATTATATTGTGCCTTGACTTAGTACTAACTAAGACTAGTATGCATGGAACTATTGGTTTCAAGCATATGATTCTTCTTAATCTATCAATTTATTTAAATTTTCAAAAGAAATATATTTTGAATAATAATAAATAGATGACCATGTTCGAATAAGATCCATTAAAAACTAAAATAAAATATTAATGTTACTTTAACAATCCTAATTCATATTGAAGTTTTAAAATTTATCATTTTGTCCTATCTTTATTATTCTTTTTTTCACAATATTGATTATTCATTCTAAAATAAGATTGTCAATATACCAAATCAATCAAATTCATATATTTTCATTGCTATAAAAAAAAGAGCACCTCTCAATATACATATAATTATCTCTAAAAATATAACGATGCAATATTTTAACTAAAAAGTAAACAAGAGTTAGGTTTCTTTCATTGTATTTCAGAAGTGATGAAAGGATAAGTCATTTCTTTTATGATAAAGGTAAAGGGATTATTTGGATAAGTATTAAAAAATTAGAAACTCTAAACAGCTGGGATTATGTCCAACTTTCTTTTCTATTATTATGGAACAATGTAATTTACCCACATAATGGAAATTAGTGAAACCTCAATTCCATTCTTTGTCAATTAATATTTTTCCAAACAATATTATAACCGTGAGTAAATTATTTATTTACAGTATATTTATTTAATCACCGATAACCTAACTTCCTCTAGAGGTTATAAGTTTTGTTTAATGGAAGATTTTGGTGAAAGTATGGTTCGTTAAAACTTATAATAACTGCTTATTTCTTTTTTAAATGTATAGTAAAGTGTCAATTAGACTCACGAATAATTACATTAAATGAGGGACCAAACTAATTAATTATAAAAGGAAGTGTTCAAAGCTCAAAGATAGAGCCAAAGTTGAAACAACTAATCCTATATATTACAAGAAAGCAAAAGCTAACTCCCTCAGAAAGCAAAATCTGAGGGCATCTAATCCATATGTAAAACCTGAAAGAAAGCTCCTTGCATTAGAAATCATTGCTCGGAGTTTCTAGTCAAGACTCGTGAGAGGACTGCAAGTAATCAACTTCTAAAGCAACCATAAGTGCATCCTTATAATGTCAACCTTATTTGTCAAGTAAAGCTCCTTCGCCCTTCTTTTCACACTCAACAACACTAACTCCCTCTTGATGCCAGAGTCAAAGCAGTGATAAGTGGCAACCAGTGGAGCCCTCAACCAAGGGGTTTGGAAACCTCACTGTAATCTTTCTAAATTACTCACCTAATCCGTCCAGAATAGACAAAGTCATTTGGCCTAGGTGTCCTGCAAACAAATTTACAACAACCTCCTATGCATCCCTATAGCACGGATACAGACACGGACATGCGACACGACACGGACGCAGACACGAGAACACGCCAACTTCTAAAATTTGGTGGACACGGACACGGCATATATATATTTAGAATTAAGAAAAAAAATTTAGAATTCATAATATGATATATATTGATTGATGTGTTTCAAGACTTCCAATATTTTGATAGTTCATACAGATTTTGTATTTTATAAGCCCCTATAAAAAAATATGGAGCATATATATGCACTTTTTGTGGGTGTCCATGTCAAACATGTGTCCGACATAGACACATAAATATGGTTCCATTTTGCCGTTTCCGTGCGTCTTAACTCTCAGGAAGTCAAATGATATGGTTCAAAAACCATATTCCAAAGTTCTCTTTCATCATGTGGATGGCAATAAAAATAGACTTTTAACTTGTGGAAGAGCATCTTACTTAGACGTAACTTTCAATATCTACACCATAGACTAAGCTTCAAACCTCAAAAATTCTCCAAAGTAATTGACTTATTGAATTTTAAAACCATCCTCATTTGTGGGATTTATGAATTACGGAAGGAAAGGAAACGCAGAAGATTCGTCAACAACAAACAAGAACCTTAAACTCTCATTAGGCATGTTTTTCATAAACTAAGGGAAATAATAGTTGCAAAGAGTCTACATCTAGACTACAGTCCAACGACCAAGGATAATTGGTAACTCTACTGACAAAATGTTGCATATACAGTCAAAGGCATACCACTTCAAGAACAGCAAGCTAGAAAACCCCAATTCTCACACAAACTGAACCCCATAATGTATGAGCATTATACATAGAACTATGCAAAGACAACTCTTACCTAGGCAAGGGTTCCTGCGAACTATTCTGCTAAGATGCTCCTAATTTAAGGATCAATCCACCATGTAAGCCATTTAAGCCTATAAGTAACACTGAAGGGTACATAATGAAGCAAAGTTCCAGACCCTCGAATACTGTAATGAAAAATGAAGGAATAAACTTTACCAGTTAAGTAGCTAATTGGAAGAAACAACTGTAATGAAGAAAGGGAACTTGTCAACACTAAGCTGGAAAACGTCATAGAAGAGTAAAGGAGTTCTCTGGCTTAATCTATGCACATTCAACTCACACTTGATTGTTATGTTATGCGTGGTTACATACAAAGAAGCACCAACAATTAATGGAATTAATAATGTAATAGAACTGGTACAGTTCCAATCAGCAATTTGAGTTGACGCAAACATGTAGCACGGACTCAGTAAAATGGAACCGTGTCCGCGTGTCGGACACCCACTGACACACAGTGGACACAGCTCGGACACGTCTGGAGACTGCTCGGACATTGCTTAATAGAATATATGTTCCATGTTTTTTGAGAAGGGATTATAAAGTATCAAATATGTATGAACTATCAAGATGTTGGAAGTCTTGAAATACATCAATCAATATATATCATATTATGAATTCTGAATTTTTTTAATTTTTAATTTTATAATATATATATATATGTCGTGTCTGTGTCCACCAAATTTTAGATATTGGTGTGTCCCCGTATTTGTGTTCGTGTCCGTGTCGTGTCTCGTGTCTGTGTCCATGTCTGTGTCTATACTTCTTAGGTACTATAATTTTATGAATTTCATTAGAGAAGGTATGGGCACAATTAAGCCCCATCCACAAACCCACATGTTGTTGTAGTGGGCTTTAGTTACTCATACCCAACCCAAAAGAGCAAATGGACTTTGAATTTTCGGGCTTGTTTTTCGTTCGGCGTTCAGACCACAAAAATATCTGCGATGATGTCTTTTGTTTCACATTTCAGATCTGCACTGCCCTTCGTATAATACACATCTAAATCACCTTATCTTACGAAACGCTAATTCAATACACCCTTTCGCACTCTGCGATGGCAACTTTTACTCTCTCCTCTTCAGTCGCTATTCCTGTAAATCTACACTCTCGTCGTCCTCTTCCTTACGCCCACCTCAAACCCTCCATTTATGCTTCACTTATTAGCCCCACATCAACACTTTCATGGACTTCTATGAAGTGGAATGCCCACCTGGCTCGGCAGTTCATTGCCCGTGCAGCGCTGGATTCCGACTACTCCGCGAAGAGGAGTGGCAGTGGAAACGGCGGCGGCGGCGACACTAGGGAGACGATAATGTTACCGGGTTGTGATTATAATCACTGGTTGATTGTCATGGAGTTCCCTAAGGATCCCGCTCCTACTAGAGAGCAGATGATTGACACTTATCTCAATACCCTTGCTACTGTTCTTGGCAGGTTGCTTCCTTTAGTCTTCTTTCAAACTTATTTCTTGCTTTTCTGTTGATATGTATTGAGGTGATTGGCGTTATTTGGCAATTGGGTATTCCATACTTGTGGTTAGATGAAAGCAAATTGGATGTGACGTCTTGTTCTCTGTGTCCTGTTTTCTTTCTTCTGATAGGTTGTTGGCTTCAGAGTAGAGTGCTTTGTTTTCCTTGTTTTTAGTTGTTATTATGTAAGGAATTCTGGTGATGTTATGATAATAAGAGTAGGTTTTACCATGTTGAATTAAGCAGTATTGAATGCTAGTACACGTTTATCTGTGTAAATAGGGAGCCTTTTTCCAATTCTCCCTTCGAAGTACAGGATGTTGGATTAAGTTCCTTTAGACCTTAACTTCATGTGAGCATTTGATATGTGATTGTGTTCAGTGGGATGTCCTTATGTATGTATTTACGATTTTCTTGTTTTCTTGATTGCGTTACAATATACATTGATTGATTGTGAATCAGCATGGAAGAGGCAAAGAAAAATATGTATGCATTTAGTACCACCACATACACTGGATTTCAATGCACTGTTGATGAAGCGACATCTGAGAAATTCAAGGGTAAGTAACAATTGTAGCACGAGTTTTGTTTTACATCTACAGTATCGTGGTTTATCTTTTGCTTCTCTAGAATTAATGGTGTCCACACATTATTTAGGTTTGCCTGGGGTCCTTTGGGTTTTGCCAGACTCGTATATAGATGTTAAGAACAAGGACTACGGAGGTGCACTGTTACTTTCTATTAATTTTTATTTACAATATATATTAGTATATCCTGTCATGCCTCATTGATTTTGGATATGTTATAGGAGACAAGTACGTCAATGGAGAGATAATCCCGTGTACATATCCTACCTATCAACCGAAACAACGCAAGAACTCGAAGTATGAGAGTAGAAGATATGAAAGACGAAGAGATGGTCCCCCACCTCAAGAGCAAAGAAGGTCAAGACAACGTGCATCTACTCCGGAATCAACCTGAGCTATGCTATGTATGTGCATTATCCATGATTTTTTCTTCTTTTCAGTGATTGTGGAACTTAGTCTCCAAAACCTTTATCGTTTAAGGATAGACTTAGGTGGTCCAGCCAACCTATTTTTGCAGCAAACTATAGTTCTATAATGACCTTTTCTATCTCCATTCCTTGCTCTTCAACATCACATGTTTAATTGTTATACCTCATGTTTTGGTCATATAGTTGGATAGCTTATCCATTGCATTAAACTTCTGATGTGCTACATTTACAGGTGATTCTGTGGTTTGGTCTCAAGTTGGATGTGTACTCTTAAAGTACCTGCTGATCATCCTTGGTGACATTTTGATTGCAAAATTATGTGTGGGTGTTTAATATGATGTTGTAAACTTTGTTTATATGGTGAGGTAGACCAGTGCACGATGAGTTCTGTTTCCATTGTATGTTCTCGCTTCCAGAGTTTCATATGAGAAACACAAATTTTGTTGGATCAGTTAGGATGAACTATGCTCTAATGACTAGTATATTTTACCATAATTTACTTAGTATGAGACTTCTTATGGCTCTTTTTAACTAAGACTTCTTATGGCTCTTTTTAAAAATTGAAATAATGTATTAAGAGCCCAAACAGGGGAACAAACCAAGTTTACGGGCAGAACACCAATGTATGGTAAATTAATGAGGGTAGTGAAACTACAAAAATCCACCAGGGATTTAAACTTAGAACAAGGTTACAAAGTTAGCACGCTCCAACATTCCATCCCACTCCATTGAATAGTGGAGCAAGTTACAGATATGGATTTAAGCCTTGTGTGTCTCAAATTTGTTGCCAATAGCTAAAGGAGTTTTCTTTTGCTTTTTTACAGTTTCACTTATGTCACGTATACGTTCTGCTAGGATAGGTTCTCTGATCCATTAAAATGTGTAATTTCTCATCTCTTGTATATCTTTATGCTCATTTTTGAATTGTGTCATGTTCTTATCCCCCTAAATTGTATAAATGATACAACTAAAACTGAGTTCAAAATAGTCTTGTCACCATTTTTGTTTTTTTGAAGCTTTTGTTGTTGGCCTATCCCATAATTTGATTCCAATATGATTTGTCACATTGGATATTACATGAAGCCAGGAATTTCTTCCGTGGTCAGGATATTTACAACTGAAGAGTAGGTGATTAATTGATTCATCCATCCTATTCCAGGAGATGCAATTTGCAGTGCCTGCTATTGGAAACTTAATTATGTCTTTTGTATTTAGCCTTTGTTTAATGGCTAGTCACAAAATGGATAAGGTCTTGGACAAGTTGTCAGGGAATCAAACTAACTTGTGCCTAGAAATTGTCATATGTGCGGTTGAAAACAGATCAGGGCATGAGTAATTAGTGAAACTACCTTAATTGTGATTATTAAAATTAGCTTATCCTCCTAAGGTTTGGGATCATGATTTTAAGATGTTGGCTTTAATAATGATGCATTCTGTAGTGTTAATTGTGTGCCAATGCCATTAATTTTCTTAGATGATTTCTTCCATTTTGGTGTCTTCTTCTATGCTAGCTTTTAACAAGCTAAAGGTCGGAAATTTGTGAAGAGGTTTGAACTTGTTTCAATTGTCATACTAAAATCAAATTTCTTTGTCATGGTCAACTTTGTTTTCCACTTCATTTCTTAGGCACTCTCATATTTAATATTTGGTTGAGAAACCATGAAATATTGGATTTAATCTTTGCTTTCCAAAGATTTTTTTCTCTTGAGAAAGTGATCATTGCTTTAATCTAATAATAATTCTTTATTTGTTAGACGCTTTCAATTTCTCTTTGTTGAGCGTTTTATTCACAACTCCTATAGGTATAATGTCATGTCCTCTTTTTTTCTTTTTAGGGATGTTGCTTACCTTTTTATTATCAATTTGGAATTTGAACTTGTTAATGAGGAATTCTTCCAAAATATGCTTGATTTATAAACAATGATATGGTGGGCTTTTGAATCCCTAGAGTAGAATTCTAAGTTATCAAGTTATTAAATGCTGAGCTGTGTTGAGGCTTTAAAATTTAAGATAATAGGATAATTTTATTTAATTAAAGGATGAACACAAAGTGCCAAGAAAGTTGAAATAATTATAAGTATTAAAGTTTTTATGGTGTGATTGTGTGTTTTCATAGTGTGATTGTGTTAGGGTCTTATTTTGTGTTGTGATGGTGGTGTGTTTATATAATCCTCTCAAATTCAACCACCTCAAATAGTTCTCATATCCAATCATCGACTTAACTAATTAACCATCAATAGATAATTGTTTCTAAAGCACATGTTAATCTTGTTTCAACCTTTCTCGTCTCATAAATCTTGAATTTCCTTACTAATTCCCATGCTTAAGAATTCCTTAAACAATCTAGTTTAAATTCTAGGAATCTTCACATATTGGGTCTTACAAATTGGCCTATTTGGTTTTCAAATTTATTTTCCTTAACTTTTAATGAACAATTTACTAACCACAAATTGGCCTATTTGATTTCAAATTTGTTTTCCTTAGAACAATTAGTAAAACAATTATTTTGGTTCACTTTTTTTTTTGTAGAATTTTATTCTTATTTCTTTACACCTAATTTCTCCCACATGGTAGGCGTATAGGGTTTCAAATATTTCCCATTAATAGAAAATTTGTGATGCTCGCCTTCTAGGTTAGATAGCTGATAGGTGTTCCCTTCCAAATCTCTATGAATTCTAGATGGGACCTCTTTCTCCACTCTTTATCTTTCATTCCATATGGAAAAATTGCATTCCACAAGATCGTCTTTATGGAATTACCATTTATGAACTCTTTAATTGTAAAACTTTGCCATCTTTTCTTTTTGATGATCATGTTATTCAAGCCTAGAGATGAACTTTATTAAGATCCTCTAATTTCATCATCATCCCAACAGAATACTCAAAGCATTTTTAAAGCATTTTGCTTTGCCACTTTTAAAGATGGGGTTACTAATTCCATAGGGAGAACATCATCATGGCCATAGGTTGGAGTGAAGGGATTGACCCCTTTAGCCATGCATTCAGAAGTCTAATATGCCCGTAATGTGTTGGGCCCCGTTTTCGAAGCCCAACGATCGACTCGGAATCGAAGAACATAAACATAAGCGGAGTTCCTAAACTCTTTAACCCTCAAAGATAAGCCCTCACTATCTAGCACCTCAAGCCCAAAGGTAAGCCCACAAAACAAAGATCACAAAAAAACTAAATTTGACCTTTGAAAATGGTAGCCCTCGGTTTCTAGATTATGTAGAAGCAAGAATTTCCTAAATCGGAACTCTATAGCTTAAGATATGCTAAAAATTCTAAATTAAACTCATTACCCGACCAAGCTCTCCAACCTGCCCACTCACTTGAAAATAATCAAATATCTTGAATTTGAAACCAATGACCATGAAATTTTTATGGAAGGTAGGAAAATGTGTTAGAAAACCAACGTCACAAGAATCGCCTCAATTGGAGGTCGGACGAAGGTGACTTCTTAGGAATAGGCTTCTGTACATCAGAACCAATGTGAT
>JANKOE010000002.1:54856600-54878934 GCA_026284465.1 Erythroxylum citrifolium | reverse complement strand
AAGTAATAATATTATTAATTAATTATTAATTAATAACATTATTATTATTATTATTGTTATCATTATTAATAATATTAATAATAATATTATTAATTATTATTATTAATTATTAATAATATTATTAATTAATATTATTAATTATTATTAATATGTAATAATCTTATTAATGAGAGGGTAAGGTAGTCATTTCCTTTTCTTGTCCTACGGACAAGAATTTCTGTACCATAGTTTTGAGATGGATAAAAATTTCTGTCTTTGTCTTCTGAGGACGGAACAAAAATTTCTGTCATCGGTAAGCAAACACCTCTGAGGACAAAAATTTCTGTCCTCATCATCCGTCCTCGAATCCTCAGACGCTAACCAAACAGTGTGTAAAGCCTGGTAAACTGTCCATAACAATGTGTTCTAATGATCATCATCATTGTCCAAATCTAGAGAATGGTAGAAATGACATGAACTTCCTACTGTTAGGTCTTAGATGATGGGCACAAAGACATTGCCACACCTTTTAGTATCTCAAAAGATAGCTCTTTTATCTAAGAGATTATAAGTGAGATGCTTTTATGAAAATTCAAATTAAACTTCGACGAGTATAATGGTATAGCAAACTACACAGATTAGGTGTTGTGCCCAAATAAGTTCTAAAAATACCTAGGCTATCCTACTCGCAGTTATATGAGGTAGTTATAGTGATTATTCAGGGTTATCTCTCACGGAGGTGAAATTGGTTCCCTTAAAATAATTTTGAGAAAAAACAAAATTAAATACAACCTTAAACATTCTATCCCGATTGTTGAGTGAAGGCTTTAAAAGAAAATCACCAATAAGTCTGAAAAGTAAACGATTCAACCAAAAGCAAAGGTGAATAGATTAATCGAAATGGAAGACTCTTGAGAATTAATTTCACTAATTTAATTTCCTATACATGATTAAGGGAAATAATTCGTTAGTTGTCTTACTAAAATTAACAGTTAGGTTCTTAATCAACTCGAATAATAAACTAATCTAACTTTCATATTCAACAAATTATTATATGACTTAATTATGAAAATCTAACTACTAATTACCACTTAAGTTAATATATTTCTAGTTCTTAACCTGAGCATCCATAGTTTCTCAATTTGTATTAAACTTCTCCTCTCGGTCCTTCATTTAATACTAAAAATGACGCAAAGTTTGGCCATTCTATTACATCAATTCAGCTCAGAAATCACATAAACAAATAAGACAATAAATTCGTAACTCAATCATGCATAGTCAACGAAAATAGCTACATTAATTCTCAAGAAAAAAAGATCAGCCCATCATAGCATAAATACAGTTCATCATCTCCATACAGTTTAGTCCCATGTTACTGTCAATAGAAGTATTAAAGCAATAAAATAGTGAATACCCAATGAACTATGAAAAGATAACAAAGTACCAATTGGTTAAGCTAACAAAGTAATAAGTTCAGTAAATAAAGAAGAAACTAAGCAACAGATGAAAAATAAATTGAGCAAACAAGGATCAGATGAGGGAGTGCGATTGGTCTCCTACCCCTCTTAAGCTTCCTGCATTAGCTCTCGCCTTCTGCTTCAGCTTGTTCTCACCCAATCAAATGGTTAATCAAGCTCAGTGGATTCAGCTTCGGCTTTCGCTTTCAGCCTCTGTCCCTAGCTTCCACCTCTCTGCTGTGTTTCTCTCTTCTTCATCGATTCACTATGTTTCTCTCTTCTTTCTCTCTATCTCTCTGTACCTCCCTAATGTGTATGTCTGAGTGTAGAATGAAGAATGAAGAGTGTAGAATGGAATGAATGATTCCTATTCACTGCCACCCTTTCCTTCTATTTGTAGTGTGCTCCTAGGTCTAGGGTTTCGTGTCCTTAACCTCTGCAACTGCCACGTAATAACTAAAACAATTACTAGAAAATGAAGGGGGTCATGACTAACCGTGACTTACACATGCACGGCCTTGCATGTAAGTCACAGTTGTGACTTACACATACACGGCTATGCATATAAGTCGTGGCTGTGACTTGTACATGCACGATTGTGCATGTAAGTGTGACTTATATTCACAATTCTTCTTGTTTAGTTCATGCCACATTCTCAAATTAATCCGATTAAGATTCATGCAACATGCACACCAATTTCACTCAATCTATCTCACATTTGGATCAAAACATAAGGATTTATAATCAAAATCAAGATATGAAAGCAATTAAAAGTAATAGAAACTAGATACAACAATTCCCCCACACTTAAAGTACACTTGTCCTCAAGTAAAATAAAGAACACTAAACTATATAAGAACAAACAATGGAAACAACAATCTTTTTTAATAATAGTCAAAGATATCAACGATCATTTCAATAAACACAACCTAAGAACTTGGAACTCGTAATACTCCATGAATAAGCTATTCTTTGCAAATTTAGCCAAAATCAATAACCACTTCAATTCAAAGAGCCATCAGCAAGTGTGATAGATAATCACTTCACTCTCTATGCTCTCAGGCATTTAAAGGTAGGGTATATTCACACATCATTCATTTCATGTAAGGCATCTACTATAAGCTTGCTTATTAATCCATTCTCCGCCACTCATATTAAACACAAACATCAATTTGAAGGTCTTTATTTTAGTTCTAATGGAGTTAGGTTGAGGGTAGGAAAAAGAAAAATCACAGTTTAAAATCACAAAAAATTGAGCATTTAAAGTAATATAAACAATGAAGCATAAAACACTCAATTATTTCCTTTCAAGTTAACAAAATTAGCACTCGCTTTTTTATATTTCTCCTCTTTCTTTTCATTTTTGGTTATCTTCGCTTCCTTCCTTTTCTTTTCTTTTTCTTTTCTCTTTTTTTCCTTCTTTATTTTTATTTATTTTGAACAAGATCAAATTTAGAAGTCAAAAAATGTAGAAGAGAGATAAAAGTTGCTACAACCATACCCATTTCTAACTCAATAGCCAACTATATCCTATGATTCCCCCACACTTATTCAAGCAATTATTTCCTAAACCAAATCATACCCATTCAAATGCTCTACTTGGCTTATGATACGTACAACAAAGAGGATAAATAATTAAGGTCAAGGCTCATATTTTGGATTTAACAAAAAATGTTTCATGTTAAGATCAAAGGGAGTTCACTAAGGGTAACATTATTGTGGCTTTTTACACAAAATGGGTAAATCGTAAATGTCTTCATCATCTCAATGTTTTCATAAGATTATATGGTCTTAACTATTATTTGCAAGTAAGTTCTAAAGTTCTGTAATCATGAAAGAACACTCTCAACAAAGAATACTTGAATTTTGTGTTTAATATTTTAGAAAGGCACATATTCTTACGAGAGAAGGTGTCATTCATCTATCACAAAAAGCTAATATCCCTTTAATCAAAATCCAAGTCAATCAATCCAAGCATGCAAGTACATTATTCACTCATATTATGCATTTCTAGTCCCGATCGAGTTTATTTCATGATCATGCATGTTTGACTATTAAATGGAAAAGAAAAACACACAATATGACTAGCACTTTGGTGCTTGTCATGATAGTGAGAAGTTAAGACACCACTATGACTAACACCAAGTTAAGTCACCACTTTTGTCTTTTTTCTTTTTTTTATGCAAAATTTACAAAATAATCCAATTAAAATTCATGCAATATTTTCACAATTTCCACTCAATTTATCTCACATTTGGATCAAAACACAAGGATTTGTAACCAAAGTCAAGATATGAAGGCAATTAAAAGCAATAGAAACTAGACACAACAATAAGCAAACAATCAAAATTAAACTCATTAGCATTGCAAGTACTCTCAATATATTTATTCCCTTTGTATATAAGGTCACTTGCTTGTTTTTATTTCTTATGACACTCACTCCTCTTCTTTTGTAACTTTTAGCCTTTAGAACTTTTGCCCTCACTTTTTTCTTTTCGTGAATTTTAGACTGGCTCAGATCATTATATGTTGCCTTGATCTTCTTAAATTATTATTTAATTTCCTAAGAAAGAAAGATCACATTTTCCTTCTCTTCCTTAGATGTTAAACCATCTTTAGAAGGCATACTTATAATGTTCCTAAAGAAACACTAATTTATACACATTTTTTTGAACTTATTTTACTTCTTGTTTCCTTTATTTATTTATATATGTATGTATATAAATAATACAATATAAAGAAAAATAAATAATAAGATGATTGAAACAATTTTGATGACATCCTAGAAATAAGAAGACCCAACTAAGAATAGAAAAAAAAAGAGAGGCTTAAGAATGAATACTTAAAGAAGAAACCCTAACTAGGAATATTAAAAATGAAAAACAATTCACAATTGTTTTCAAAGCAATCACAATAACTACCATAACAATATTTGTTAGCATCAATCTTAAGTCAATTTTATATTTAACCAATAAAGTAATATTCAATTTTATATTGTTGATTTTCTCTTTAATTACCAATGTTTCAATAGCTATCACTAGTATGCCTAATACATAGTTCATAATTATTTTTAAAACAATCACAAAAGTACTATAATAATATTCATTAACATCAACTTTCAAAATTTTTTTTCTTTTTGATTAGTAAAGCAATGTCCATCTAAATGATGTCAATTTTTTTTTGATGTGGAGCTTTAGATTAGGAAGTCTATTTATTTATTTATTGCATTTTACTTTTATTAAGAATACAACGACGTTTTTATCCTTGTTATTACGTTCTGGGTCATTATAACTCATATAAATACTTCTTTATTCTATTGCAGAAGAACCTTTTGCCTATTTTCAATCAAATTACTCTATTTCTCTTAAGGTTTTCGTCTACCTTTTCAGTTATTTATAGATCTTGAATTACATTTGCATTTTCTGTACTATTGGATTAGAATACTGCATTTCCATGCTGCGTCAGGTGGTATCAGAGCCTTGAAAACCCAAGGTTTGTTTGTCTGACAATGGTCAACACCAACGACGACGTTCGTGGGTTACCCGAAGTTTGGGAGTCAATTCGCAATATGGAACGGCAGTTGACGTTGATTTAGGACCAGTTGCAAACATTGTTGCGAGGAGACAACACAAGAAGAATTGAGGAACCATTTGTTAGGGAAGGTGACCTTGCAAGGCATCCTCAGATTCAAAATCTCATGTCATGGAATCATGAAAATAGTACCAATGAGGAGGAAGAAGTCATCCAGCCAAGACAAAGAAGAGACTATGAATATAAACTTAAGGTAGATATCCCATCTTTTAGGGAAGATATGGATATTGAAGGCTTTCTTGATCGGTTAGTGGAGGTAGAGAGATTCTTCAATTATACGGAGATTCCAAAGGATAGGAAAGTGAAGTTGGTGGCCTACAGTCTAAAAGGGGGAGCTTTTGTATGGTAGGAGCAGTTGCGAGAGTTAGAAAGGAGAGAAGGGCAAAATATGGTTTCTTCGTGGAGGAGGATGAAGCATTTGCTTAGAGGGAGATTCTTACTGCCAAATTATGAGCAATATATTTTTGACGCATAACAGCAGTGTCATCAAAGCGGTCGTAGTGTCTATGAGTATACAACAAAGTTTTTGAGGTTGCCAGCCCCCAACCAGTTGTCTGAATATCAACTCTAGTGTCATCATAGCAACAGTTTGTTTGAAAGGGTTGAGATTGAATATAAGGGAGAAGATAGGAATCCTGATGGTGCTTACAGTGTAAGATGCGAGAAAGTTAGCTATGAAAGCTGAATCTTTACTGAATGAGAAGCAACGGGAGTTTAACCGATCTACAGGTGAGAAGAGTTTAGGCACGATAAAGGAAAGGAGGTGGTTACCGCAACCCCTACGAGGAGTAGTGTTAGCAAGGGAAGCACTAATGGCGAAGCTCAAACAAAGTAGCTCAAATAACTTCCAAACCCGTCAATCCGTATGCCAAACTAGCTCCATCAAAGTGTTACAGGTGCAGCAAGCTAGGACATAAATCTAATGAGTGTCCAAAAAGGAGAGCAGTAAACATGGTGGAACAACAAGAAGAAGAAGATGAAGAGGAAGTGTGTGGGCCCGAAGGAGATGGTTGGGAACAGTAGGGAGAAGAGGATGAGGAGACATATGTGTGTGTCGTCAGAAGACTGATGATATCCCGCAAGGAGGATGATGATTTGCAAAAACATAAGCTTTATCGTACGAGGTGTTTAGTGATAGGAAATTTGTGTGAGTTGATCATTGATGGAGGGAGTCAGAAAAATATTATAAGTGCATCTATTGTGAAAAAGTTAAAGTTGACTACCGAGCTATATCCAGATCTTTATAGCATTTGGTGGATCAAGGAGGTTGGACAAATCCTGGTTAAAGAATGGTGTAAAGTGACTTTCTCTATTGGAAAGTATCAGGATGAGCACTACTGTGACGTAGTAGAGATAGATGCATGTCAGATCCTGTTAAGAAGACCATGGCAGTTTAATGTAGATGCGATGCATTTGGGAAGGAAAGATACATACCATTTTGTAAAAGATGGCGTAAAGTATACTTTAGTACCTATCAGTAGCGTAAAGTCTCAAGGAAAGATCCAGAAGCCTTTGTTACAGGTAGAGAATAATTGAGGCAAATTTATTGGTGAGATGAAGGAAACAAAAGAGGTGCATTTGTTAATGGCTAAAGGGGAAGACCTAGTAGAAAGCAAGCCCGAGCCTGTGGTATCTCAAGAAGTGCAATCTATATTGAAGGAGTTTGCATATGTGACTCTAAAGGACTTACCAGAAGGATTACTGCCTATGCGCTATATCTAGCATTATATTGACTTGGGTTCAGGAGCTAGCTTGCCTAATCTTTCTCATTACAGGATGAGCCCAAAAGAGAATAAGATTCTACGGGAGAAAATAGAAGAGTTGATAAGTAAAAGTCATATTCGGGAGAGTATGAGTCTATATGCAGTGTCAGCATTACTTACACCGAAGAAGGATGAGAGTTGGAGGATGGGCATTAACAGAAGAGCAATCAACAAAATCACTATTGGCTATACATTTCCCATTTTGAGACTTAATGATATGTTGGATTAGTTGAGTGGAGCCATTATTTTCTCTAAAATTGATCTTCGGAGTGGATACCATCAAATAAAATAAGGCCTGGAGATGAGTGGAAGACAAACTTCAAGACAAGGGATGTCTTATATGAGTGGTTGGTCACGCCTTTTGGATTATCTAGCACACCAAGCACTTTTATGCGTCTTATGAACCAGGTGTTGCGACCTTTTATCGATAAGTTTGTGGTTGTTTATTATGAAGATATTCTTATCTATAGTATATCTAATACAAGTATGTGGGACATTTAAGGCATGTATTTGAGGCCTTAAGAGAAAATCAATTATATGCCAACTTGAAGAAATGCCTATTTATGTTGGAGAATTTGGCATCTGAGTGGATGAATATAAGGTAAAGGCCATTAGAAATTGGCCTAAACCAAGAACCGTTGGAGATGTGATGAGTTTTCATGATTTGGTGACGTTCTATAAGAGGTTTATTAAGAATTTCAACAGCATTGTAGCTCCTATTATAGAATGTCTGAAGAAATGAAAGTTTAGATGAGAAGAAGAGCAAGAACAAAGCTTCGTCCTTATCAAGGAGAAATTGTGTACAACAACGATCCTAGACTTACCAGACTTTGAAAATTTATTTGAAGTGGAGTGTGATGCAAATGCGATAGGTATCAAAACAGTATTATCCCAAAAGAAAAGGCTTGTAGCATACTTCAGTGAGAAACTAAGCAAGGTAAGGCAAAAATGGGCTACCTATGATAAGGAGTTTTACGCCATTGTGAGGGTTTTGAAGACATGGAAGCACTACTTAATTAGAAAGGAGTTTATTCTTTATACAGATCATTAAGCATTGAAGTATTTGGGAAGTCAGAAGCAGTTGAGGACCAAGATGCATGCTAGATGGTTAGCTTATATTGACAAGTTCCCCTATAAACTTGTCTGTAAAGCTGGGAGAAACAATGTAATGACAGACGCGTTAAGTCGACAAGTAGCCCTAGTCAGAACACTAACAATTGAGATTGAAAGTTTCGAATATTTGAAAGACTTATATGTTAACAATGAAGACTTCAAAGGAATATGACAAACTTGTCAAGGAGGAAATTCGTATAGAGACTACTACATTCATGATGGGTTCCTTATGAGAATTAACCAACTATGCCTCCCGTGAACATTAATGAAGGAGAAGGTAATTAGAAACTTACACAGAGGAGGGTTAGCTGGACACTTGGGCAGAAACAAAACACTTGAGGAGGTACGTAAAAGGTAATTTTGGCCTAAATTGAGGAGACATTGTTTTTGTTGTTTATAGGTGTCAGATTTGCCAAATTTATAAAAGTCATGCATCAAACACGGGTTTATACATGTCATTACCTGTGCCTAACAATATTTGGGAAGATCTTTCCATGGACTTTATAATGGGTTTACCAAGAACGCAAAGGGGCATGGATCATGGTGGTCGACAGATTCTCTAAGGTGATGCACTTTTTACCATGTAAGAAGACAGCAGATGCAACATCCATTGCCAAACTATTCTTCCGAGAGGTGGCGAGGCTCTATGGGGTTTCAAAATTAATTACATCTAATAAGGACACTAAGTTTCTGAGTCATTTCTGGAGAACTTTGTGGGATATGTTTGATTCATCCTTAAAGTATAGTAGCACAGCTCACCCACAGACTGATGGATAGACTGTAGTGGTAAATATGACTATGGGTAATCTAGTGCGATGTATTTATCGTAAAAAGCCAAAGAATTGAGATTTTCTTATCACACAAGCTAAGTTTGCCTATAACTATGTTATCCATAACTCTATCGATCGATCTTCATTCTCCGTGGTTTACACTAAGGTATCAAATCATGCACTAGACCTTATTCAGTTACCTAAAAATGTTAACATCCATGCGAGTGCAGCCAAGTTTGCTAAAGAAACCTAAGAAATACAAGTCGAGGTGAAGGAGTGACTTGAAAAAGCTAATGCAAAGTATAAGCGAACTACTGAACTTCACTACATGTTGAAGGCCAAGAAGCATGGTCCATTCAAGATCGTGAAGAAAATTAATGACAATGCATATGTCATTCAATTACCTTTGTGAATCGGTAATATCAACCTAACCTTTAATGTGCGGATATTTACTCCTACTTACTAGAGTGCAAGTTAGGTAATCTAGAGCATAATTCGAGGTCGAGTTTTTTACAAGTGGAGGGGACTAACATGGAGCTTTAGATTAAGAAGTCTATTTATTTATTTATTTATTGTGTTTTACTTTTATTAGGACTACAAGAACGTTTTTATCCTTGTTATTAGGTTCTAGGTCATTATAACTCATATAAATACTTCTTTATTTTATTACGAAAGAACCTTTTGCCTATTTTCAATCAAATTACTCTATTATACATAAGGTTTTCATATACCTTTTGAGTTCTTTGTAGATCTTAGATTAGATCTACGTTTTCTGCACTCTTGGATTAGAGTATTGCATTTTTACACTGCGTCATTTTTAATCTCCAATTTTTCAACTATTCTAACCTTAATACAATCACCAATGTCTTAATGGCTTCTACTTCAGGTGATACTTCGATTTTCCTTTTTTTTCTCTCTTTTTAAATCAATTATTATTTTTACTTAATTTATGATTTAGATTAATAACCCTCTAAAGAAAATTCTCTTTAAAAAGAAGTCATATTTCTAACCTACAATGGAAGCAATACGTACCTTTTAATAATGTAAACTACTTTAATTAATATAAAAATCTCATTATAGAATTTTCATTATCATTTCACTAGCTACTCGGGGCAATCATAAAGTCTTTTTCTTAGATTATATTTACTCCGTGAAGTTCTTAGTGAAGCATTTAACTCATAACAGTAGATACATTTTAGGCATTGTTCTTGAATGTGATCCTAGATAATGATATAATTTCCATATACAAACTGTTAAAATTTAAGTTAAAATTATGCGATAAATAATTTAATCATGTAAAACAAACATAATCTAATGTTTAGGACTTTATACTCATTGACGCTAGGAAAATGAAATTTGAAATTTGTTATTTTAAAATTTTAATGTATGTTTACCTAGTTTCCCAAAATTTTCACAATATCATATTCAAATTATGTAATTAAGTGTTTTAAAACATATTTAAACCTCAAATTTAACTGAAATAAGTTCGTTAGAGTTCTTATAATTTTTTTTCCCAAATATCAGTGTTTGAATGAAGCAAAGGGTGTCTTAAATCACTATAATTGATAAAATTTACTCCAAAATAACTCAAATGATTGACCCTAATTGAAAAAAAAAATCTCATAGACAGTTCAGAAAACATTTTATTACTCTTAAATAATTTCCAATTAAATTGAACTAATGCAAAAAAAAATTACTAAAAATAAGTGATTAAATTGATTTACGTATCAAGTTTCTAGCTAGAGCTATGGAAGCATGAGAAGTGGAGCTATATACGCTAGTATGTAGGCTTAGGACCTTATTATATAAGTCTAATAAGATGTGTAGCTTAGATCCAAGTAGAGAAAAATACTAGATTTATGTTATACTTCAAACCAAATTCCAGGAATCGGATGAATATATGAACTAACTTCCCTAAATCTTCTTCTTCCTCTCTTCTTTCCCTAGTTTTCTTTATTAGTATGTTACTTTCTTCTTTTAGCATAATTTTTCATGTAACAATTGATATCAGAGCGTTGATTCTAGCTAGTGTTCTTTTTACCTACCATACCTTATATTCATTATCTATTTTTGTGTTAGAAACCTTTTTCACCACTATTGTCTACCAATTTTTTTGATAATAAACTTGAATTATATGGTATATAGATGATTGCTATCTAATACATTTTATGATTAATACCACGTTGCTTCATTGTACTGTCATTTCATCAGACTGGAGTGAAAACATCATTAGTACATGCTAGAGCCAAAAAGGAGATAACTATAGTAGAACCTAAGGCCATGTTTGCTGAACTTTTACACACAAAAAAAGAACATAAATTTATTTTATAGAGTGACAATATTCATGTTACCAGTGAAATTGTTGAAAGTGATGAGAAGTTATTGATGGGTTTAAGCAAGAACTGTGCACTAAAAGATAAAAAATTGGTGATTCGCACGAGTTGCAAGAATTCAAAGTGAGACCAGTCAGCAAGCAATAAGAGCAGATTCGTAAATGGTTCATCAATATGTAAAAGTAGATGATAATAACAACTCATCAATAATTACTGCGTTCTTGGAATAACTTTGTGTTTGGCTATGAATTCTCCATCATTGAAGCACCCTATGTAAGAGAAAACTATGAACACTAGAAATGGGTCTAATCTTAGTCACTACTTGAGCTTACTTAAGAATCCAATGTATATGCTTTTCATGAGTGCTCAATATGGGATCACGAAGTAACCTACTAATGTGAACAAGCGGATGGTGCACTATAGGACAAGTTAGCATTGCTCTATGCCATCTAACAGTAGAAATAGAGTTGGTAAGCTGCGTCTTTTTTGGATATTAATCAGACTTAAAGTTTAAAAGAACTGCTAGTAGTCAAAATGTGCATTTTACCTATTGAAATGAAGAGCCCAGGTTCTCTGTTCAATATTATTCTGTTTTATTCTGTCTTATAAAATTTCAGCTATTTATTTTACGGGACCTACGCGAGTCTTATACGGGCCCTACATAAATAAATGGTTGAGATTTATTGTATATAATAAGACACCATAATATTAGACAGAGGATCTTAACTCTGAAATTAGACCACCTACAATCTTCGGATATCTTTAGTTATTATTCAATTAGGCTGATATACCTTCGATAAATCATTCCGTCCTGTTTCAAGCTCGTTACAAATTTTACTTAGCTTTGTCTGTTAAAATAGAGATGGTGATCTACACTGTTTACTACTTGAATGAATATTTCATTAGTTCAGATGGTCCACAGATAAGACATACTTAAGAAATTACTATAAAACTATTTAATGATGGGATTGAATATCTGAATAGATCTTAAACTTTTTTACTAAGCATGCCAAGATTTTGAGAAGTTCATTATTTCAAAAATCCAAAAGCACAGTAAAGGCAAGCAATCTGATCTTCTTTCCCTTTGGTCAGAACTGCTACAATGTTCGTCCGGTTCTATATGTTTTGGATAATTTCTTGCAGAACTTCCTTTTTCTGCTTGACATTCATCGTGTCACCGATAATAGCCTGAAATCGTGGAGACTAAAACATATCAAACATATTATATGATGAAAGCAAATAAGAGCTTGCAGCGGCTGAGACACACAAAATGTTATATCACTTAGTTCCAGTCCAGGAAGAGAATATCCATGATAACACACTGCACCTTTGATTAAATATGAAAAGAAAGAAAAAAAAAAAAAGCTTCAGTTGTACAGTATAAAGCTTGATAATGGGGTTTGCTTCCCTTGGCAATCTTTTCTGCATAAATCACTAGAAGGAAGTACGCACCACAAAATTCCAGTACTCGTTTACCTGAACACGAGAAGAAACAATAATTTTTTCTCCAGCGGTGATAACATTGGTGTCGGTAAGTTCAAAGCCGAGGCGAGTCATGGCTTCTATCAATCTGGTGAACCTCCCTCGTCTCTTTTCCAGGATCATCTTCATCCATACCGCATTTCCATCAAGTTCACACACCCGAACCTCGTCCTGGAAGTCGAAACGAGACGACATTGTATCATAACACATATGCTATCGATTTCAAATGAAGCACAAAAGAAATGCTTGAGGTTGCTTCGACCTAAAACCTGTATTTCTAGATTCTTTTCCTTCGCAACATCAGAGCTACCACTACTTATCATTGTCTCCTTTTCAGGTAATGGTTCCATTCCAAGAAGCTCATCTCTAAGACCTTTTGCGTTCATCTCCAACTGACGGATGTAAGTGATTGCATCCTCAACAATGCTTGCCCTTGTCATCTAAACCAAGAGAAAATTTCATATATAGTGAGGAAATGGAAAAGCGTCCAATTAGAAAGAACTGAAATTAAGCAAAGTATTGAAAGAAAAAGCAACGGAGGTAAGCTTATGGGTTAATAGTAATTGCGTTGGTGATTATCGGGACTGTTGAACGTAGGCATAAAAGACTGTCACTGAGCTTTTGTCTTCTGTTCCTCTCTGCAACCAAGTTCTTTGACTTGTATTCCTTATTGTCATTTTCTACCCTTCTACGCCCTATTTTTGCCCTTCTGCTACTTTCCTCTTTCGTGCATAATTCATCCCTGCCACAGCCTGCAAATTCCATGATAAGATTGCACTTGTTGAACCCAATTAAAAGGATTGGAGAGATACAGACTTTGTTTCCTTGTACTCTTTGTGATTTTGTGGGTTATAAAATCTTTAGTCGCACAACAGAAGGAATCTTTGTGATTTTAAAGGTTCGTACAATTCCCTTGGAAGCACAGTTTTCATTTTCATGCTGAAGCTCAGTTATCATTTTCTGTTGTTTCAATGCTATACGTATTGAAAATCTCTCTTATCGTTCCTACCAAGTAAATTTTATATTTTATTTATTCCAATCTCTATGAATTGCTGCTACCCTCTGCAAATTTATCATCTCTCGTAATTCTAAATACAAAAGGTTATGATTTACGAATATAACAACATCATAGAGGTTAAGCATAGGAAATACTAGCCATTGAATCCTTGGAGTTCATCTTTCGACCCAAATTGTAGCAACTCAATTTTTATTTCCTTACAAGTAATATTAAGCGAGAGATTCAGAATATAGTTCCATTTTCACTTCAATGCGTTGATCGGCTATCGTTGTTGTTTTACAAGTACAAAATGTGTGAGTTATAGCAAGAATTACAATATTATTCTTCAAAAGCATGTAAAGCCACGCTAAAGTTGTGTACGATGTGTCATGTGGTGTACCCAGAAGAAAGAGAAACAGGACTTTTGGTCAAGTGGGAACACGCTCAGTTTCAGTCTAATTAGTTTCACTAACAGTAGCCTTCAACGGCAAGATGATCGTTTCTTTCTTGTTTTCACACAAAATTTTACATCTAATGAGGTAAAGATGGTAATTTAAGAATTTAGGGAATATAATAACTATTCTGTAAATTTCATGTCCTGCGTACCATTTGAAGAAGCAGAAGTTGTCCGATTCCTTCTAGACAGAAACAAGGCCAAGTTGAGAATCTTCTGAAATATAGTAAAGAGGTTTCAGCCAATCCTATGAATATCGTATCTTTATCAATATCATATTTGACTATAGTATAGTATTGTACCAGTATCCGTTAATACTGAGCACTATTTTGGTTGATTTTTTAAAATTGTAAAATAGTTCTTAAATTTTTTTAAATTAAAAAATAATCTCTCAATATACTGTTAATAGTTTTATATTTATATTGCATAAATAGAATTTAATATATGCATCAAATATAAGTAAAATTATAAGAAGAGAAGAAATGATACTTAGACCATTATTCAATCAAATATCTACTTAAATCGTATTGACCTCAATTCTCATTTAGTACAGATCTTCATCATTGAATTGAAAAGAGTCTCATCATCATCATTCAAATTCATTGCACCAAAATGACATGCCAATATTTCTCATTTAGGATTATTTTCCAAGTTACTCTTATTTATCAAACTTGGTTTCTCATAAATTCAATCCATTATAAGGTCAATATAATCAAGACAAGTTGGATCTATAAAACTAATTATTTTATTAAGAATCCCAGTAAACAAATAAAATAAAATAATTAATAAATTATACTTAATTTAATAATGATAAATGATAATAACATACATTTTTTGGAGCTTTATATTTCATCGAACAAAGAAAAAGTTATTCAATATTGTGTATTCCAATCTATTCATTTTTTTAGAATGGATGAATTCAAATATTCTTCAATTTCTTTTATACCTTATTGTACTCATACATTGACTTAAAATTTAAATTGTAAACCTTCGCAATTCCAAAACACCACTTTCAAATTAGTCTCACCAAGCAATTGTAAGATAACAAAAGTAACATCATAAAAAAATAATGGTTAATTTCCAATAGTAACAAAAGTGAAAATATGTACCTGAATTAAGTTTGTCTCTTTGATGAATAGTAATGGGCATCCCAAAATTATCAGAAGCGTCCTTTTAAACCTTCCTTTGTGAGTTTAAGAGATCTTGTATCATCTCATGGATAATAACTATTGTAATAGTTAATAGCATTTGCTTATTAACATCAGCTTTACTTGGTCTAAAACAAACACTAGGGTTTCAAAATACCCTAGCTATAAATAACAGAGAGTAAAGTTATCTTTTTCTTATCTCATAAATAAGTGCAAGATAAGGTATGTACAAAAAATACCTATTTTTCATATTGGCCTTGATTGTTTCATTTGCCCCTTTAATGGTATCCTAAAAATAACACATTGTTGCTTTCTCATCACTATCAACCAAATGAAGTACTCTCACCAAAGGCTCACAACCAGATGACAAATTGACCTTCGGATCAAAATTGATGATCTTCAAGTATAATTTAAAAAACTCCAATCCATCATTAGATTTAGCATAATGAGATGTAACTCATTTATCACTTGTAAATATTGTCCTCAACACCTTCTTTATTAGAGCAAAACACTAAAGTGATAAGAAATTAGTCTCATATCTTGTAATTGCATGAGGACATAAATTCCTATCAACGGTGAAACACTTTCTCATTAAATTTAGGACCCATGCATGATTATAGATGAACTTGATTTTTTTTGCTTTCTGCACAGTCTTATCAATAATAGAAAAGTATCTAACATCTCTTATATTTTCCAACATTAGGTCAATGCAATGTGTAGCATAAGGAGTCCAATAAAAAAATTATACCTGCTTTGTAAACTTCTTCCAACTGCTTTATAAGCAAAATCATATTTAGTAATGAACTGAACAATATTTTTTGGCCTAACTTCATTTACAACTTCATCAAATATCTAAAATAGAGTATAAGCATTTATAATAAGGCTAAATGCATCAATAGACTTTAAAAACGTTGTCCTCTTGGCAAAATAAACCAAGAAATTGATAATAAGCTCTTATCTAACCAAAAAACTGATAATAGGCTCTTGTCTTCTATTTTTCAAATCATCACAAATGATTGAACACCCGTAAGTAGCTCAAGTCATTCTTCTTTCTTCCAAATAAATATTTATTTTAGCTACTCTAAAGTTTACCTCTGTAGTCATTAATTAAAGAAGCTTTATATCCAATCGTAAGATACAACAGAATCCATAATAGGCTGCTAATAATAAAGACTGGACAACATTGAATGTTATGCCATAATCATACCACTATCTAACCATTCCAATGTCTACATTGTAAGCCACTTTTTTAGATTTTAAAGCACCATAGATTGAAGGCTGAGCTCCAAAAGTTATTCATGGTACAAAAAAGTTTGACATTGCTTTATCCTTTTTAGTTAAACGATGATGATGCTTCTACATATGTCATTATGATCTTTACCTCATAATTTAGTTAGAAATGCTAGCCTTATAGATCTACTATGATACCATTTGTTAGTCCCTAATGGAACCTAAGAAGGGCTAAGATTGATTTTTATAAAATTTAAAAACTTTTATAATCAATGTTCTTAGCTAATAACAATACATATAAATAAGGATGATGAAATTGTTTAATATAAATTAATCAAATAATTGAATAGTAATTTATAGAGGATGAAGGAAGGAAGAATGTAAATCGATTTATAGTAGTTCAACAAAAAACCCTTATCTATATCCATTCATAAGACTCTTCATAGAATTCTACTATAATTCTTCTTACAAGGCGAAGAATAATCTTTATACAATCTTTATTAGCAAAGAGGAACCATTTTACAACCTTCTTCTAAGGTGAAGAGGAACCTAAATTTCACTTGGTTGATCCAAAGTACAATAATATGATGCCCAATCAAATATTATAATGTAAATTATCTCATTTATCACTTAATAACTCCAAAGAGACTTACTTACAAAAATATGAGACAATGATGCTCAAATGTTTAAAGCACTTAGAAATGTTTGTAAAATACACCTAATGCTTCTTGATGCTAATACCAATGGAAAAAAACACCCATTTATAGTATTTTAGGATCCCTCCAAGTCATTGGAACCAAAAACTAGTCGTTGCAATGGTTATTTAAAAGGCATTAGTCAACCAATATAGCATATTGGTCAACTAGTGTGTATTGAATGCATAGATTCATTAGTCGTTAAGACACTAGTCGACCAATAGTTATATTGGTCAACCAATATGGCATATTGGTTGACCAATATAACAATTAATGTTGCAAGACACTCTCGATACTTTAAATTTAACAACTCTAACTTACATTGGTTGACCAATCACCCTAAAAATATGATTTTAACTACTTCAAATGCTCATAACCAATTTAGTTAATGCTATTATGATTTAAAGACTTATCAAATGTTCCCTAAATTTTGATTGAAAGATGAAGAAGTTTTTCTTTTAAAACTAAAAACTTTAATGCCACTTAATGAATGTAAAGACTTATGCAATGAAGTGAAATAAAATGTTGTACTGAGCTTTTTAGAGCATCAAATTAAAAAAAGTAAGATCACAAATAATAAGACAAAATATAAAATGACCTTAATGAGTCTTGATTTTCTTTTGTTCTTAGTTTGATCATTATTTGTCAGTTTAAAACTTTAACTTCCCTTTATCAACTTCACAACCTATCTTCTTAATTTTATAGCTTCATTTTATTATTATATTGATTCATCAAAATAATAAACTCATTAGTAGTAATTATGTTTCTTAATCATCAAAACATCAATTTGAACCTCCCTTAGTTCAACAATTATTACAATGTTTAAGGCATGATGAGAAATAGATTTTTGATTAAAAGTATTTGATTTAAGTTAATGTAAGTAGTTTGTATATGTTGGATCAAGAGTGACTTATTCTTAACAATATGGCAAGAATATAAAGTTAGTAACCAACCTAATCTTTTATGCCATGTTAGTTAAATTAAATTAGTAATAATAATAAAGTTACATACAAGGATATATGTATCTTTTTTTAATTGTGAGTTATATGAATTTATGAATATAAAGTTAGATAACATAACCAATAATCTCATTTATGCCCTATTAGTTAATTAACATAATAAGAATAATAAAGTTATATGCATGAATATATGTACCTTGTTTTATTTTGAATCATTTGAAATTTGTGAAAATTATTGGATTAAAGAATAACTAATTCAACCTTAGCGAGAAGATGATAACGGTATTGAATTATTAAATTTTATAAATGTGATGTGGTGGATGTAATAACAATTCATAAAAAGATAATACTTATATTTTATTATAATTACTAATGACATTATATGATATAATCATATATATTAAATAAAATATTGATTTTAAATTTTAAAATTCAAATTATTTAAATATAAGTATAAGTTAAGCATTGATAATACTAACACATCTCCATAAGATAGATATAATGAGATTTAAGTTTTTTGGTTATCTATAACGAGTATCTCATCAACTAAATTCCATAATACTATGGATTTATTTAAGGAGAAAAATACAATATGAGACAGTGTATAATGCAATATTTTTTTTATAGCTAAGCCTAATTCATTCAATAGTTCCAATTAAGTCAATCAACATGATTTCATATTAGATATAGAATGGTAAGACTTTGGAAGCGTAGAAGTTAATGATTTTGTGATGTGGTGTTTAATTGAAACATATATTCTCGAATAAGTTATAACTAAATTCGACAAGAAAATATTATAAAATACCTAAAACATTGGATATAATCTTATAAACACGTTGAACAAAAAATTTATTTCAATGAATACTTATAAGAGAATGGTTCTTAAGATAAATAGTGAGAGTAAGATGAAGTTTAAAATGGTTAAATTCTCATGACAATATATTCAATTAGAACTAATGCGCTTGCTAATACATTTGATTTATAGTTGAAAGGTTATCGATCTCAGTTGGACCTAATTGATATGTAATGAAAATTAATTATAATTCTAGTTAAAGTTTAATTGAATTTAAAATTTTTATTTTGATTAATTTACTAAAGGGCCAAACTTTATTATAAATAGACTTTAGCTTTAAAGAACCTAGTACTTTTTTCCTAACCCTCTTTGCACCACTTGTAGAGGTCTCTTAACACGTTATGTGGATAAAGCCAAAGACTACGCAGATGTGCAATTATAATGGTTGTGATAAGCTAATTTCACGATCGATTAGAAAGAAAAGACAAGAAAATAATTAAGTTTCATAATAAAGTATGAATTATGATTGACAATTTATTATATTTTAAACATTAATCATGTTGTAAAATTTAAATAATCTTTAACTTTTAGAAAATTAAACCAAAATATTTTTGTATCTATTTTACTACATGATGTCATCCTTCATAACAATTAACAATTAACAATTTCAAATTCATTTTATCTTTAATGTTAGTCTCGTACCATTGGAGGTCAAAAACAAAGAAAGAGAAAAAAAACCTAGAAATCTACAGATAAAGGATTTGTGCAGGGAGATTACACAAAAATAATGGAAAATACATCTCAAAAACTAGCTTTTAGATCTGGTTCACGATTAAAACCAAAAGCAAGAACTGAGAGAAACTTCACTTTAATAATATGCCATCCAAATAATGTTTGCCTTTGTAACAATGCTTTGGAGAGCCACATTTGCCTTTTCTCTAAATATGGCTACTTCCCTCAGTTAATGGCCCTTGGCAACATTAGCTAGAACTGGACCACTAGACAATCATCAGTGCAATGGGTAACCTCTACATTGGAATTAAATGTAGCATACTCGACTCTTTTCAAGCTTAGCTTAAGTTGCTACATCTATTGCCTATGGCATGATAGAAATAACAAAATCTTGAAACACAACAAACTACTCCTAAACTTTTCATATGGACCATAAACTTGATCAAAGATACTTTCTTTGCAAAAAAGTACCAATAGATCTCTGAGTGCAGCTCTAAAGAGTAACCAGAAGAAACTAACTCAAAAATTGACAGTGAGCTTCAGATTAAAGTTAACAAATGTAGTTTGGCTTGTGGAACCCAATCTGGGTTAATAGGGCCACGAGTCGGGACTATCCCGGCTTGTGGCTCAACAAAAAGGTATAAAATGATATCTTTTTTTTAAAAAAAAAACATAAAATGGGGCTAGGCCAACTAGACCTGCCCGTGGCCTATGGGCTGGGGTCGGGCCATGGCTGTTGGACTGAGCTATAGGCTAGCCAGCCCGTGGTTCTAACAGGGTTAGGCTAGGAGCCCCCTAAGCTCAGCCCTATCCGTTGACATCCCTACTTGAAATTCACATACCTTGGACAAGCTTTCTTGCTTTTAGGATTAAATTTATCTTAAACAGTTTAGTTTCACTTCTATTTTTTAATTGTAATTTTTAGTTTTAGTTTGTGTTTTTCCTTCAAATAAAAGTAAAAATATATTTGGTTGTTAATATTAGTATAGTTATATTTTTATTACTGGTAATAACATATTAGATAAAACCTAAAGAGAAATTATTTATAATTAATTACATTTAAGTTAATCGTTTATTTAAATAAATACTTTAATATTAAGATTTATTATAAATTAAAATTTATTTTAAATGTTAAATTTTTTTATTAATTTCAATTATTAAATCAAAAATTTATTTCAAAATTTTGAAGATATTTTAAATTTAATGATATTTATTAATAATTATTAAATTAATTTTATTTAATTTCATTAAAAAAATAAATAAAAATAAAATAATTCATAATTATAATTAATTAAATGTAATATTGAATTAATTAATTTATAATTCTTATTAATAATTAATATATTAAATACTTAAATAATATTTCTTTAGTTGATGATAAATCATATTATTGAAAAACAGAAATAGAAAATAAAAATAGTTCTCATAAATTTTGAAAAGTGGAAGAAATTAAAACAAAAGCGAATCTTTTACTAAATTTAAAAACAAAAATTAAAAGTTAAAAATAAATAAAAACGAACAGGCCCTAAATTGTCTAACATATCTTTTGAATTGCAATAGTTAAAGCATTATATTTGTTTTACGGATCTTAAGTTATTGTCATGGTTGGAAAATTTAGATGAAACAAAGATCTTAGTTGATTTTCTTTTTCTATTAAATTGTGAACCACTAAAATTAGTTGCACTTTCTATTAATGATAAGGTTTTAGATATATAATGAATATTTTAAGGAATAAATATTGATAAAATTGTATTTCAAGCTAACAGGAGATGAAGTTGTAAATGGTACTTAATCTTCTTGTTGTGATTGGCTTGATGGAAAATAGAAAGATGGAAAAGAGGAACTCGACTTTCAAATTGGAGAGAATTTTGTTTGCAGGAAGATTTGGGCATTATTTGGGTCATATCATCAAATACTGAAACTTGAAAACATAGTTCCCAAAATTAGGTCATATCATTACATACTGAAGATAAGATATTCTGTTCCAATTAATCCGTTTTAACCTGTTTTATTTAATTAGGTCCATTCACTTACGTGAAGCAGAACAGGGATGGAACACCTAAGTGAACCGGTGCTCCAACCCCAAATACTGAAACTTGAAAACATAGTGTATGTGGCTTCTGCTAAACCCTAAACTTTAAGGGTATGTTTGGACGTGGGTGGAGGGATAGAAGGGAATGGAATGGAATGACTCAAATGACTCAGGCCATTGTTTGAGAGTCTATTTTGAGACAGGATGAAATGACAATTAATGACTTTGGAAGCCATCATTTGCCATCCAAAATTCAATATTTTGTGACCTCCCAAATTGGAGGGTCAAGGATGGAATGACATGGCTTGCCTTCCAAACCCTAATTTAATGACAAAAATACTCTTAAAAAATTAATAAAATTACAACCTCAGTCTAGCAAATACCTACGCGACTATATGTTACTACGCCCATTGTGTTTCTCCTTTAACTAGCTTCTTCCATTGACGAACGTTTTCCTCCACAACTACTAAGGTCATTTGTCCCTCGGAATATAACATTGTTTAGAGGATATTATAATTTATAGAACTGTTAACCTCAATGCTATAATTAATAGTTATGTTAATGGTGATAAGGTGAAATTTTTTTTTAATACATTGTGAAGGTTCATAAATTTTAAATATATTATTAGTATACATTACGAAATGTAGAAATAGATTTATAACGCCAAAAATGATTATTAACCATAACAAGACACATGAATAAATGCCTAACGAAGAGTACAGTGCGATAAGGGTTAATGAAAAAGAACAAGAAAGTTGATTGCTTATATAGGAAAATAACAAAACTATATTCTGGGCATCCTACAA
>JANKOE010000002.1:54782593-54795556 GCA_026284465.1 Erythroxylum citrifolium | reverse complement strand
TCTATTCAAGCCCACTTGACTTTTTCCAACCCAACTAACTCATTTATTTCATTCACTTACTACCATTAATATCATATTTAATACATGCTATCTACTCATTTATGTTATTTTTAATTCATGCTACCTAACTAATTAATGTTATCTTGCTTAATTAATAACTTAATTAATGCTAACTCAATTTACTTAATTTAATCTAATCATGCTTAATTTAAAAAAAATTCGGGGCTAACAACCTAGATATGTAAAAGCCGATAAGGAGAACAAGTTCTTGAAGTTAAAAAAGGCGTCGTACAGGTTAAAGCAAGCACCAAGAGTATGGAACACCCGAATAGATGCATATTTTATGGATGACTTAATTTTTACGGGAAATAATAAGAAAATGATTAAGAAGTTTAAGTTGGAAATGACAAAGGAGTTTGAGATGATAGATTTAGGATTCAAGTCTTATTTTCTTGGATTAAAAGTAAGACAATCTTATTTTCTTGGATTAAAAGTGAGACAAGATAAATTTGGAATTTTTGTGTCTCAAGAAGCATATGTAAAGGAGATTTTAAAGAAGTTTAAAATAGAAGATTGTAATCTTGTAAGAAACCTGGTTGAGAGTGGTACGAAATTATCCTGACATGATGAAGGCAAGGTAGTTGACACAGCATTATATAGAAGTTTGGTTAGATGTTTGTGTTATCTTACATGCGTAAGGCTAGATATTGCATATGGAGTTGGCTTGGCAAGCCAATATTTGGAGGAGCCAAAAATGATGCGTTAGAAAGCCATAAAACGAATTCTTCGTTATATTAGAGATACTTTATCTCATGGCTTATTGTACTCTTATACTAATGAGTTTGATCTTGTTGGATATTTTAATAGTGATTGTAGTGGAGATATAGATGATAGAGAGAGCACTATGGCTTTTGTATTTTTCATAAGAAGCATGACATTTACATGGATTTCGAAGAAACAACCTATAGTTACTTTTTTCAACCTGTGAAGTAGAATATGTTGCCGTATCTTCATGCGTATGTCACTTCTTGTGGCTTCGTAAGTTATTAAAGGAGATGAACTTTGCTCAAGAGAAGCTAATAGAAATTTGAATGGATAACAACTCAGTGATTGAATTGACAAAGAACCCAGTGCATCATGAAAGGAGCAAGCATATTGACACTTCATATGGGAGCATGTGCAAGAAGATGACGTGGAGATGAACCACGTGGCAAGTCGTGATCAAGTAGTGGATATATTCACAAAGCCACTATCGATTAAAATCTTAAAAAATTTCAAGAAGTTGCTCGGGATACAAGAAAGAAAATATTTAAGTTTAAGGGGGGATGTTGGAAATCTAAACTTAATATGGTCCAATAATTAAAGTGCTTGGAGTGGACAGAATTTAAGGTTGATTTAAGAGAGAATTTGAAAGGACAAAAGTTAGTCATTTTGGGTATGTATCCTATTGATTTAAATCTCTTTAAACTAGTTTCAGTTAGTGAAAGTTTCAAGTCATTTGGAATTCTCTTTAAAATGTTATAGTTGTTTTAGTAGAGAATGGTCAGAATTAACTGTGTTGATTAGAATTTTATTTTTTATTTATTGTTATACAAATTTCTAGAGTTTTCATATGATGTTTAGGCTTATAAAAAGAGTTGTACTTAGTTGTTATGTGAAAGGATTTAAAGAGTTAATAATACAAACAAGTTGGTCATTATTCTTCTCTTCTTTCTACTTCAAAAGTATCAAATACACCATTAGAGTCTAATATACAGCATTGTTTTGACCTGTACTGACCAGTACGACAGAAAATAGTACTAGAAGCTATAATTTCATACCAGATACCGCTATCAGCCAATACCGGTTGAAACAAATGGTACCGGCCAGTATTGATCAATATTGAAATACTAGTAAGTTATCGGTATGAAACAAAAAATTTAAGAAGTTCTAGGACCAAATTTCAAAAAGCTTAATTTTTCCTAAAATCTAATCCTATCGGTCGTCGATCTTCGAGAGTGAGCAGTCTTCAACACCTATCTCACTGCTGTCTTCACTCTTCACCGAACTCTTCACTGTCACATCACTGTCATCTAAAGCTCTCCTCTCTATCAATTGATTATCTCCTCAATGATCTCTCCACTCTCTTTTCATCAGTGTCTCCTCACCACAGGCCTCCACTCTTCTCTCTACCATCACCTCCTCTCCCGTTGTAGTGTCGTCTCTTCTCTACCGTAGCACTGCCTCTTCTCTGATGCTGTCCTTTGTGAGTCTGCTCTTCACTAGCTCTTTGTTCTTTACTTTGTATTTAGTTACAACATAATATCACCAATATCATCACAAATAAATATAAGTAAGGAACACTTATGACAGCTTGAGGAGGATCTGATCAGTACATTACCCCAGGTATCCTTGGTAAATCTTCAACTCGTGAAGGTAATCTTAGCTTATGCATGCAAGCATGGAGAGAGCTTAATAGTGAGGACAATGAAAAGGAGAGTAAAGTTATTTTCAGTATTTAGCACAGTGGACCATTTAAGATTTTAAGGTAAGGATACTCTTACAAAGGTTTTCTCTCAAGCATGAACTCGCCCCACAAGATGCGGCAACTCCTTTGTACGACAACCTCACTTAGCTCCATTAAAGCAAGATTCAGCCTTGTCCTGTGATCTTCGACCAACCTACTTATTGTCGAATGCCTCACGACCTTCGCAGTGTTTCACTCTCATACCCTTGCAAGAAAACTACGGAAGAACTAAATAATCGTAGCAACAAAAGAACATGAGAAAGAGATACAGCTTAAAAACCAACCTTCATTACTTCCCTCAAAGTATACAAAGGAATACTCTCTCAATCTTTAAGTGTCTCCCACACTCACTGCCCACTTCTTATCGAGAAGAGCAAGGCTCAAATGAACTATTTATAGACACCTTTAGATGACTAAGTTAGAATCTTAATAGAACTCTACTAGCTAAGATCACAATCTTATCTTTATCAAATTACATCAAACTAACAAATAAATGACATCCCTATCCAATTTGGACTCTATCTAATAAGATTAAGCTACATCACAATAACAAGATAAAAGATTACACTATCTAGGAATGATTATCCATATCCACAATGATCTCCTATATCTTCAAATGATCCTTCCACATAATCTTTATCTCTTAAAGTTGATGTCCATCCATTGTGATCTTATTCACCACATCATCCAAAATCTTCTCATCTCTATCCATTGATGATGAGTCATCCAAGTCGATAGCACACCGGTCTGATCCAATGCTTACCCATGCCAACTCTATTAGCCATAGTCCGTCCACTTGAGCACACACTAAGTCCTTAGTCCATCAAGAACTTATCCTTAGCCAAGTAAGCTCATACAAGGTCCAAAATTATCATAGAACTCGCTCCATGCTTGATCTACTTTTTAAGTCATCTTGGAACTCTCGCACATTCCCGTCATACGTATGATCTAGGTAATCTTCCACCTGATATCTGTATCAAGTTTTCTTTTGGTTTCACATCCGAATCTAGCATCTCGTCGAAGATTTCCGCTAACATGCACCAATGAATGGTAGCGCTTGACATTGCCCCTTTTCGTCCTTATCTCCTCGCAGGTCATTGCCTTATTCTGTTGTTCTACGTGTCGAGCACTGGTCAAGGCACGCCAATACTCGTACACTTTTACAATTTAGGGGTCTAACAAATACCATATCAGTATTCGTACTGAATTTGATTTTCGGTATCAATCGTACAGTTTTGAGTACTTTTTTAAATTTATAAAATAATTTTTAAATTTTTTAAAAATTACAAAATAGTTTTTCAATGTATTGTACTGTATAATTTATAATTTTATGTCAACCTCATTTTTAAAAATCATAATAATAAAATTTAAAATAACAAAATTTTATTTGTTTTTATTAAATCAATCTTAAAGTAAAGACGCTAATTTATATTTAATTGAAACTAAAAGACATTATTAAAGGTTAGTAATATAACTCCATTGTTAAATGTTCTTAAAATATTCTCATTCTTTATATTAAAAAATTAATTAGTCATAAATTAAATTTATAAATAAATTATTACTTAATTTTAAATCATTACATTATTTTAAATATAATAAAAGAAAATATATTCTTATGTTCATTTGAATTTTGATAGATATAACAGAAAAACCAAGTGTAATATATACGTGCTGATATATATAACCTTAAAAAAATCAAGTGCAATATATATGTGCTTGGGACATTCATTAAATCAATGTTTATTGTATTAGATTCAATGTTTGGCATCTTTTATATTTGGTTAGACCCACTTCACTTTTCCAAAATAGTAATAAGAAGTGGATTCCTTTTATGGGCCTTATAATTCTCCCCCTTAAAAGAATTTTTTTCTTGAAATTAAATTATGTACTTAAGGATCGAAACAAATGAGGATACTAATGTCAAACTTCGTCCTCTACCTCCCAAATCACCTCTCTTAGAGAATGAAGAAGACTCCACAAAAACTCGCACAATCGGAATCTCCCGTTTCCTTAATTTCATAATATGTCTATCCAATATCTCCACTAACTCATCTTTACAAGTCATATTATTTGTAACTTTGATCTCAAGCCTTGATTTAACATAGCTAGGACCCTATTAGTGCCATTTCAACATCGACATATGAAACACTTCATGAATTTGTGATAATTTTGCTGGTAATGCTAATTTGTAAGCTAACGGCCCCACGCACTGTACAATTTCATATAGCCTAATGTATATGGGACTCAACTTCCCTCTCCTACTAAACCTCAAAATTTCCCTCCAAGGTGGTACCCGTAGAAATACCATATCTCCAATATTATACACCATCTCCCAATGATGTTGATCAACATAATTCTTTTGTCGATCCTAAGCTACCTTTAAGCATTACCTTACTACTCCTATTTTCTCCATCGTCCCCAGAACCAACTCTTGTCCCCCTAACAATCTAGCATCCTATATATCCCAACATATTGAATCTCTACACTGCCTGCCATATAATGCCTCATATGGTGTTATGCTGATGCTAGAGTGATAACCATTGTTATACGCAAACTCCATCAAATGTAGATATCTATCCTGATCAACTCAAAGTTGAACACACAAGCTCTCATCATATCCTCCAATGTTTGAATAGTACGCTTTGACTGTCCATTTGATTGAGGGTGAAATGCAGTACTCAAAATTTAACTTAGTCCCTAAACTTGTTTGTAAACTCATACAGAATTGGGAAGTAAACCGTAGATCTTGATATGAGACAATAGACATTGAAACTATATACCTAACAATATCATCAAGATACAACTTGGCAAGTTTGTCTAAAGATTCTGTCTGTTGTAAGGTAAGAAATGAGCTGATTTAGTCAATCTATTCACAATCACTCAAACTAAATCATGTCTACATTTAGTCCTCAATAATGCTACCAAGAAATCCGTTATAATTTTCTCCCACTTCCACAATGGAATAACTAGTCTTAATTTCCTGCTACTACCTAATGCTTTGTCTTGACCTACTAATAGGTCAAACACCTTGACACAAACTTTGCTACATCTTTCTTTATTGTTGGCCACCATTAATAAGGCCTCATGTTCCGATACATTTTTGTAGTACCAAGATGCATAGAATATTGTGCACTATGAGCTTTCTTGAAAATCTCATTTTGTAATACATTTGCATCCAGCACACAAACTTACGTCCCAATCACTAACACTCCTTCTGCTCTTACTAAAAAGTTAGTCCCCCTACTTTGTTACACTCTCTCTCTTATTCGCATCAGATAAGAATTCTTAGCTTGTGCCTCTTTAATCTTATCTCCCAAATATAGTCGAACCTATAATGTCGACTTATATAATACAATCGTCAATCTCACGTCCAATGGTCTTAGCTTTACCAATGGTTCCATACTATGTTCACAATGATTAAGACTAATATTATTTTATTACTGCTATTTATGTTTTATCTCATAATTAACTAAATTGTCTAGGCTCTACTTAACCTAGTAGGCTTACATTTAATGGTTTACTAGCTCATCTCTACTCATCATAATCTCTCACTAAGTAAAAATGTAATTAGATGTATAAATATCGGCACATGGTTCCTTAATTTCTCAATCTATTTTGATACTTTGGTACTACTCTAATACCTAGCCATCAACACAAGATATCTCGGTACCACTTCGGTACTTAGCCATCAGCATAGGACATCCTTTAGACTCAGGATGACCCTGATACCTGCTCTACAAACAGATACCTAGTCATCACTCTTTCATATTTAAACAACCTATCAATCTATGATCATCAAATGTAGCTTATCCTAAGTAAGCTACAAATTATTGATTTACATCATTAAATTACAACCTATTATCAGTCAGTCTCTATTTCGCCGAATTAACAAGCAATAGACATTATAATACGTAACAAAATATAAAAGTGAAATACCTTGTACTTTGTTAATTATTTGCAAAATAAATAAACATAATTCACATATGTAACTATTAATCATTAATTTAATTAATTACTAATTCAAAATATGATTCGTTGTAAAATAATTTATTAAAAACAAAACAATAAACTATTTTAAGAGTATAGTCTAAGGTTATCCTTAACTGAATTTCATACTCAACTAATTGATAGTTCAATTTACTCCTTAATCTGCTCTTCAAACCTAGAGATTACAAAATGTTATCAGACTAATTTAATAAAAATTTTCAACTTAATTACACTTAACAATCCAACATTATTCCTTTTTCTACTTTCTTCTTAATTATAAAAATATCCTTATTGACCTAACCAACATAATTACTAAAATATTCTTAACTATTAAAAGTCTTATTTTACCCTCACTTATTTATATTAATACAAAAATACCCTTCTTGGAAGTAAATTCGAATATTGCTCTTAAAATTTTGCATTTCCTATTTTGCTCTTTAATACAACTTCAAATTTTCAAAATTGCCTTCTTCTTCACCCTCTCCTCTTCTCCTACCTCTTTTTTCCCCTTCATTTTCGTGTCACCTTTTCTCTATTTTTATCTCCTTCCAGACTTCAATTTTGTTGTCCTAAACATTTACAACATACAATTCAACTATGAACTAGTATAGGATGACTAAAACTCACAATAAAATGCATGTAATTATAACTGAAATTCTATCCAAGGGTTTGGGAAATTTTTAGATTGTTAATCTTCACAATTTTCTCACAATTTGTTGTAGAACGATCAAAATGAGAAAACAAATGAGGAAAATTTCACATGCAAGAGAGAAATGATACATTTACAAACTTACCAGCTGAAAAAATGAAGAGAAAAATAAAGAAGACTGATTTTTTGTTGGTGTTTAATATTTCCAGCTGCTGACTTTTTTTTATACCCCTTCTATTTAATAATTTTATGAGATAGATTAATTGTTAAGCTGGCTGTTGTATCGTTCGCTTTTGCACAGCTTCCTTCCTTGGAACCAATTACAGTGGCTAACGAAAGAAAAACAAGGCACTCTGCATGTCGGTCAACCTAGGAAATTTAAGACAAACTGAAAAGGTGTAAAATTTAAATATCTTAAAGATAAATTCTTAGCGTGTAACATGCCATCATTGTTACCAATCAAGAACTGGAGAGGCCAGCCGTTCACTTCGATAATCCTACGTCAGTTGATAAAGGGGATTCACTGTACATTCCTATCTGTGCTACAACTTCGAACAATGTTTAAGTTCACCACCAATATATTTACTGTACAATGACACAAAGAATGTCAAGTATATTCATACAATCTTCTTTCAAAAGGCCTCATCTGACAATTTGAAGGTGAAATAATCTTGAAACATCTTTTATTCCTCAATTCGCAGACAGGGAATTTAGTTTCTTTTCCAACAATTTGGATCGCCGCAATGCGTCCAAGGCCTCAGCTTGCTTTCCTGAACGTTTCAAATTCACTGCTTTTACCTTTTCTGCCTTAATCTGCTCTTCTAACTGAATCCTTTCCAGGTTAGGACTTTCACTGTTTAGAGGGCTAACCTTACCAGGTCCTCGAGATGCAACATTAGCATCTTCAACTCCAACAGCTATTGGGGCAGGCTGCGTTCTTTCTAGACCTTGAGATGCAGTATTAGTATCTGCAACTCCAATAGCTTTTAGGGCAGATAGAAGTTGAGGATCAAGAAAATCCTCAACACCCAAATTATCTACAGGTATTGCCATGTGGACTGAAGAATTTGAGGAATCTTGTGATGTAAATTCCTCCAACTGCGATTCAAGATCCTTGGCCAACTGAAACTCGGCCTCTGCTTTGTCCATCTGACCTTCTTTTCGTAGTTTCATGGCCTGTCGCTTGTGGCTTAGGGCCTCCTGTTGCAACTTGAAGCGGCTGCGCCCAGACAATGGTTTTGGAGCCAAATCTGAAGTGCCAGGTTCCTTCTGCTTAAGAGGAGCGCTAGACATTGATGATGACATATCATGCTTGGCAGATTCAGACTGAGGGATCTGTTCTTCCAGACGTTTCTCAATCAACTTTGCTTGCTTGAGTTCGTTGCGAGCCTCTGCCAATTTTCCTTCTCTCTTTAAAGTAACTGCCTTCTTCTTACGAGCCAAAACTTCCAGGTGAAGGGGATTTTGGTTGTTTAGTGATTTGTACGCAGAATTTGCACCAGAAGGATTTAGTTTCTCGTCTAAATTAACCAGTGGCTCTTCTTTGCTGGTTTGAAGATCCTCTTCAATTCCAACTTGTGTCGAAGGGTTTATGGAAGAATTAACTACTGTTTTGTTTTGAGCAACTCCTATCAAGTCTGATTTTCCAGCCATTTCCACTGCATTCTTAGCATTCTTCTCCTGTTCTTTAATTAGAAATGATTCAGTGCTTTCAAGATTCACTACTTTATGAGGATTTGGCAGAATCTCATTCTTTGGGCCATCATGTTCTTCCATTTGGGACTCTGATACCTTGGCATTCTTTAACAATTCTTCAGCTTCTTCAGTTTTTCCTTCACGCCTAAGAGCAAGTGCCTTTCTTTTCAGACCCAGGAGCTCTCTTTGGATTTCCCCTCTATTTCTCGGTCTTCCAGCTGAGGTGCTGAAAGACGAAGGTACTTCAGACTGGTCAGTAGGCATAAAACTAACAGAACCTGATATAAGTACCTTTCCTTGAGGAGGAAGAGTTTCACGCTCTTCTTTCTTCATGCCTAAATTATTTAGCATAGCTGGGTCTTGCATGTCTTTTTCTGTGAAATCCTCTACATCCCCTTCCCCTGCTGCACTTTTAATGGGACTAATGAATTCTTCCTCGGTGATTTTAGGTTCATACTGAATTTCTTTCTTTAATCCTTCCAACTCTGCCATTTGGGCCTCTAATGGCTTTGCCATACTAAGTACTTCCTCTGCTTCATCAATCTTTCCTTCACGTCTGAGCGTAAGAGCCTTTCTTTTCAAGCCTAAAAGTTCCCTCTGTATCTCAGCTTTATTTCTTGGCGTTTTCAAAGGAGCACTCAATGAGGCCTTAGAAACCAAGGACTCACTATTTCTCATAGAACGATTATCAATTTTTTCAGAAGGATTAGCTGCACAATTTTCTGGTTGATTATCTTCATCTTGCCAACCCAAGTTCGTAAGAATTGAAAGATAAGTTGGGTCCTGCAGATCTTGCTCTGTCACATCCTCTTCTCCTTCTTGAATTGATACATTTTCAGAAATGTCAGGATGCTCATATGCCAAAGCAGGACTATCAATAGTCATGTGTTGAGCATTAAGCTTTGAAGTGTAGTCCATCTCATCAAGCTGTTGTTCAAGGGACTTACCTTTCTTAAGTTCTGCATCTGCCTCATCCAATTTTCCTTCCCTTCTCAAAGCAAGAGCTTTCTTTTTCAATGCAAGAAGCTCTTTCTGAATCATCAATCTACTTTTGGGTGAAGGTTTGGAGTTAACCTCATTCTTGGTGTTAATATTTTGAGAAGTAGAACGTTTGTTATTAACCGAAGGATGCTCTGAAATTGACTTTTCTTGAGATTTCAGGTCTTCAGCTTCTTTCTCAAGCAGCTTGGCTTTCTTAAGATAGACCATTGCCTCTGCCATATTTCCAGCCCGTTTTTGATTGACTGCCTCTCTCTTTAATGAAAGAATTTCCCTCTGCAGCACTTCCTTATCAATAATGGCAGACTGAGAGATTGCGCTATCTAAGCCATCAAAATCATCAACCCAACCTAATGACTGCAATGTGGCTGCAATTTCTGGGTCGATCTGATCGTCATCTGTAACTTCCGGGTCATCATCAAAGACAAAATTATCAGTTGGCCCAACAACCTTATCAAAATTAAAATCATCATCTACCTTGTACCCAACAAGCAATTCCTCCTGTTTATCATTTTCCATACTGCGAATTAAAGTAGTTATTTCATCGTCGGAATCTTCATCCGGACCCAAGAGCTCCACTTCCTCGAGCTGTTTTTCCAAAAGTTTTGCTTTTTTTAACTCTTCCTTAGCTTCTGCAAGTTTGCCTTCACGCTTCAGTGAGAGAGCCTTTCTCTTATGTTCCATAACCTGGGTCTTACCACTGCCACCACTGCTAATATGTCGGTTACTACTTTGGGAATTGCCACCAAGAAGAGAAGACAATTCCCCCTCCAGAGTCATTTTCGCTGATTCTTTATCAGCATCATGGAGATCCTTATCAGACCATCCTAACTCTCGAAGTTCAGAGATTAAGTCATTTTTGTCTTTACCCACTGCAGTGAGAGGTGTGCACCTCTCAGCAGATTCTTTAGTACCAGCATTACCCTGATCCTCAGCCCTATTGCCAGAAGACAAACCTTTCCTACGTTGTTTCTTAATAGACATCTCCAAAGCATCTGCCTGCCTCTCAAGCTCTTTTCCTCTTTTAAAGGCTTTTAGAGCTTCCTCGGACTTTCCTTCACCTTTTAGAATTCTATGCATCTTCTTTTCTTCCAGAGCTCGTTGACGTAATTCTCCGGGACTAATTGAACCTAACTCAGTATGCACTTCATTGGGTTTTCCAACAGAATGACTCCTAGGTAATTCTCTCCCAGCATCAAACACAGTACCTTCCTGATTATTCGAGCACAAAGCACTGCTACCCACCCTATGAATGCCAGAAACCATATCCGTGTTCCTGTGTGACCCAGATGAGGAGGTTTCAATCCCTTCATTGCCCAGAATCTGATTCAACAATTCGTCCTCATTCCTTGACATTAATTTTGAACTTCCTAACAGAATAAAGTAACAGTTAGATAAATGTCATCTGAAGAAAAGGTGGTACAGATGCACCCAGCAGAATAAAAATGGTTTGTGGCATATGTTTGTCATGCCTGCAGATTTCATAACTGTGCAACACATAAACATAGCAGAATAAAAATATACCTCTCGCACCCCTGTTCCTTTGACCATATCGCAACTCAAATCGTGCAGCCTCTTCAAGCTTTTTACAAGGTTCACAAATACGCACAGGTGAATCACCTTGACCACGTAAAATCATTCTTTGCTGAGTACAGGTTCCACAGAACAAACCCCCACATCTTCTGCAATGATGCTGAAAACCCATTCCTCAAAACCATCAATAGTTGGTCAACTCTTATATCAAGAGTTTGAACAAGCAGAAGTGATCCCAATACTTTTAAGTAAACAGAAAGGAAGAGCTAAAAGAAAAGAAAAGTGAGTGATCACAAAATTCACTCAAAATCTCCCTGTTTCCTGATTAACCATATGGATAAGTTACAAAAATAGAAAAATCAGAAGACCCAGATGAGGATCAAAGTTTATTGGCACAAAAGAACAAATATTGAGACATGGGTATAGAAAAAAAAAACAAAGTGGCGGATCAGAAGAAATGAAAAAGAAAACAAAAAAACAAAGAGAAAAGATTAACCTTGCGATTGATGAAGGTGAACTGAGAAGCACAGCCCTGACAATGAGTGGCGTCCACCACCCAATTATTCCCTCTCAACGACGGCTTCGCCGGCAATCCGATCTTCTCTAGCATCTTCTCTCTTTCTCCTGAAAAACACAAGACGTAATAGACCAGAGGAAGAAAGCAAACGGGGGAAAAACCACTATCGAACAAGTAACTAAGGCCGTCAATCAATTGGGCCCAAACTTACTATGCCCAACTATGTTGCCTAATCAAATGTGGCCATTCACAGGTAAAAAGTCATTATCTTGGAATCGGTCATTTTGCAAATTGTTTTTGATTTCTTATTTTTATTTTAGTAAAAAAAATAATTTATTTGGATTTAAATTTCTATTAAATTTTTTTGTTTGAAAAACATAGAAACTAAAAAAACGAAACTAAAATTTACAATAAAAAACAAACATGAAACTAAAGGATATCTTAAATTGCTGAAAAAGAATTGCTGGACCCCGTTTTCGGAGCCCAACAATCGATTCCTGATACCGAAAAATGTTGGGCCCGAGTCCTGACCCCCAAAGCTGAACTCGGGATGACTCGTCGAGACCGTCGTAAGAGATAAAAGTGGAAATGAATGCAGCTAAAACAAATGTCAGCATGACAACAAAAAGGAGTTCGCCGCGGCATAAGCCATTCCTCGCCGCGGCGAAGTTGCAAAAAGGGGCGCTTGCCACGGCGACAAAATATGAGTTCGCCGCAGCGAAAGTCCCCAAAAACAGAAATCCGATATCCACATTCAACCATTCAAAACAAACACATACATTCAAACCTAACAATAAGCTAAGCATACTCATACATAAAAGAAACTTCAATTCTTCATGTCATTACAATTTCAAAGAGATTGAACAAACTTTGCTAACATAACATCATACATATCAAAGCTTAAAACAAAATGCATAAGGATGCTCTATGTTGATATGCTTGTAAAGCTAACCAAATCACTAACTTAGTACAAAAGTCTCTAACTATCTTGGAGTTTTCGATGCCTTGCAAGGATCAACGATTTTCTCGTTCCACACCTGAGGAGTGGAAGGTAATGGGGTGAGCTGCGAAGCTCAG
>JANKOE010000002.1:54744952-54757065 GCA_026284465.1 Erythroxylum citrifolium | reverse complement strand
AAAATGAAAATTGAAAATATATGCAAAAAATCAAGATAGAAAACAAGAAACTGTTTTCTGAAAGTAAACGCACCCTTGATTTTTTTAACTTCTTTTTAAGTTGTAGAGTAGCGTAGGTTGTTTATCACTATCTTTTATTATAAGAATATGCAGAAATTTCAAATGCAAGAGTCTTATCATGTATAATTACACAACTGTTCAATCAAAGTTGAGACTCAGTTTTTCGGTTGTCTCATAATTTTCATAATTATCTATTCAAGATAACAATTTTGAGCTAGATTCTTGCAAAATATGAATTTAAATTTGCAGGCTTATTATATATAAGATACAAATAGGAGTGGAGTGACCCGATCCTGGCCTGACCACTGCAAAAATTAGTCCTGACTTCAGGAACCTGACCCGTGGCTTGACCTGAATTTTTTTAATTTTAACATAAAATGGTATGGGATTTTTATTTTATAATTATTTTAACAACTTATTTTATCATGACAATAAAAAATATAAATACTTTAGTAAAGTTTATACCCGTAATTCGTTACAAATAGAAAAAAGAAAATATTAAAACAAACATGATGACTTCTTATAAACACAAACCCAAGTTAATTTCTTTTATTAAATTGTAATTTATGAAATTAATAGGTAACTAGTAGTGATTTTTGATCAAATAACTGATAAATGTGGTGTATCAAAAGTTACTACAATAAGATTTTTAACTTTGGCGGCTTAAACTTACCTCGAGCTCAGTAACAAAATCTTCAGTTTAGGTGCTATATGTCATGTTTTAGTAGACAAAAATACATGATTCCAAGTACTATAACTTAAACAAATTTATAAAAAATATATGCTATTTTTATAACAAAAACTATAATTATTATGTTTAATTATATATCAATTAAAAATTTTAATGCATTTAATATTTAACAAATTATTAATTTAAACGACATATTTAAATTAAATAGTTATAAATTTGTGCATATTACATATTCCAAAACTCTTATAATTAATAAAACAATACCAATATATAAATCCCCCATTATTAATAAAATGTCATTCTTTAATAATAGTTCATTTATATATAATAATCTTATTATATCCATAACAAAAGCATTGATTAGAAATAGTCGATAAATGTAAAATATGATGATAGTTCATATTTTTTGTATTAAAAAGTTATAATGTTTATTTTAAATAATATATAAATTCTTTAATATGTGTAATAATTAATACATTAGAACAGCTTATTTGATAGAAAAATTAGAATAAAGGGCTTGGATACTTTAGAAATTTTAGTAAGGACTCCGACAAAAATTAAATTAATTTATAATTAAAACTAAAATTATAAATGATAAAAACGATTAAAATTAAAGCTAATTTAATTGATTGAAGTTACATTGACACTAATATGTTCAAAAATTACAAATTTAAAAGTGCTTAAGTTGGATAAATTCATTTGAATTTAATAATAACTTTCCATTGACATTATATCTTTCTCGCTTATTCAAAAATATATGTAACAAGACCTTTAAACATTGTTAGTTTAAAATAAAATAATTAGAATTTGGTAGAAGAATATTTATTATATTATATACATGTATGGATTTTTTCAATTTTTAAAATATTTTTGTGGAAAATATTTACATTCAATCAAAACTTCCTTGGATATACGTGATAATGTGAATAGATTGCTTTTCTTCTTTGAATATTATATTCTACATTATCTTTCATATAATATTTTATATTATTATTTTTTTAACAACAAAAACATGAATGTTCGAGGTTAATCATATTGACAAGCAATTAAGGGATTATAGTACACAAATTATGATTAATAATTATGTTGAATAAAAATTTATTTTGTTTACAATTATTATGATGGGAAAATCATAATAGAGTGAATAATGATAATCATATGAAAACATAAATATATAATTATTTGTTCAAATTGTAGATTTAATGGTTGAGTGGAACTATGGAAGTAGTAAATTCTATTTTTATATTCCTAAAGGGTTTGAGATTTTATAATGAATGAATAATATAATAACTTACACACATTGTTAAAATGAATAAGATGAAATTAAATTAATTAATGATGGAGGATATAATTATAGGAAATAAAAGAAAAATTGATTAGGAATTTCTAAAAAATATAATTAGAAAATTTCATTAGGAAAATTGATTAAAATTTTCAATAATTAGGAAATTCAATTCAATTGATTAGGAATTTGTAGGAAAATTTATTAAGTTAATTATAGTTAGGAATTTCAATTCAATTAATTATGAATCTCAATTTTACTTAAATAATATATTAATTATTAAAGAGAGAAATGATAAAACCAAATTCATTAACTATAGTAATCTTTACTATGCATGAATGATTATCTAAATCATTTTACAAAAAATGATACAATTTACAAAAATTAAGATAATATCATAACACATAGACGAAGCTTGGAGACTGGAAAGGGTAAACTGAGAGAGTAGATAATCATTATTGCTAGGATCATCAATAGTTTGTATCAACTCATCTGTATGTACAAATATTATATTTAGTAATGCAATATTAAAATTAAGGAATATTTAGGACATGATAATATTTAATAAATAACTAAATATACCTTCATCTTCATATATTTAACCAAAATAACTTGCACTTGGTTGATTAGTTTCACTAGTGACCTCCGCATTAATACTTATGGTTGTATTACTGGAAAATTAAAAACACAATATTAGGTAAGATAATATAAAAATGGATAAAAGCAAAATATAAAAAAGAAAAGAATTTACCATCAACATCTTCGTCATTTAACCAACTTTGGGCACACATAAGAGCTTCCAAAGTGCGAAGCTGAAGGCGAGCATGATAAGAAGTAATAACCTGACCACTAGTGCTGCAGACTCTGAAGTAATAGTAGATGTTAGATTAGCTACTAAGTCTCTAGTAATGACTTGCATTATCAAAAAAGTATTTTCGCATTTCTTCCATCACAATAATATATCGAGCTGCTCACCTTTAACTTCGGGTGACAAACAATCTTTGATCAAATATTTATCTAACTCTATTATATTATAAGAATTTAAATTTTTTTGAAATATAATGTGACAATCTTTGGTTAGAAGATGAGGTCGAACCTAAAACTTAACCCAGAGTTGAATTGCCTAGACTACTAAGATCTCGATCATAAGCTTTTTCCATTCTGACATGATAATCATTAAACAATTCATACCATAATTATTTAATGATATCTACATGCTCTTGAGCTCGATCACCGTACAATGCATCATAAATAAAAGCAACCCTTTATATCTTGTATCTCGAGTCCAAAACATATAACCCTTCAATAATATGTCCAACTATAGACCAACAATAATTCAACTTCTCCATTATCTGCTTTGTTATAATCCAAATAATCTCATTGGATAGAAACATCCACAATGATAAAGCATCCTTTATATCAGACATAGTGCTAAAGCAACTGTGCAAAGTTGGATATTTTGTTCCTGAGAACAATTCAGTCGTATTATAAAATAATTCCAAATTTACACAAAGTTCTCTAGTTAACTCCTATTGATCTTTCATAGGCAAGCATGTATACTGAGAATCTCTTTCCCTTTATATAAGAAACACCTGGGATTGTTGACTCTAACATCTTCAAGATTAAGTTCCATCTGGTTGGACAATTCAAAAGCAAATTCTTTGTACTCAGAAGGCATAGAATTTGTGCAACATCTTTAAGTTTCTCAACTCTTTTTAGAGTTGCACTCCAATATAAAACATTATTCCAGATACAATCTATTTCTTCCTTTATCATCTCCATCCTTCATAATCAAGTTAAGAATATACGCAAAACAAAACTTATGAAATATCCTACCACTAACCAATAAGCTCTCAACCCATATCTTACTTTTCAACTTCTCAATCATAGCATCATTTGTATTATGATTGTCAACTATGATGGTGGGTACTTTGCTATCAATATTAAAATCCATCAAATAGTCTCTCAACATGGTTGCTAATTTTTCATTTGTATGTGATGCTGACATATAAATGAACCTATCACGTACAAATGTTACCAGCATCAATCATAAATTCATAATATAATGAAAAATGAATGATATCAATATTAAAGAACATAAATTTCCTTAAAAGTTTATTCCTTAACATCCAATCATTATCAACATAATGTGTTGTCACTGCCATATAACCCTTCTTTGGTTATCGGCTGTCCACATGTCAGTTGTTATGACAATATGTCCTTTAGCATTCGACAATGCTCTTAAAATCTCTCTTTTCTCATCATCATAAATTTTAAAGATATCCTTCTTCACTATATTCTGACTTGGAACCTTGAAAGTCGATTGTAGAGAATTACAAAACATCCTAAATCTTTTACTTTCAACCATAAACATAAAGTCGATTGTAGAGATATTTGTGTATGAACCCATTGGATATTATGAAAAGATGATTTTAATGCAATCATTGAATCATTTATTTGCAAACCCATTGCTAGAATTTTGATGTAATACATAATTGTTATGTTAAAATTCATGTGTAGCAACTAATGATTCGTAATCATTAAGGATAACATGACTTAGGATAAATGACACATCATATGTGGTTGTTGCCTTAATTTATTGATTTTCCTATTCATAATACTACTACCTAATTAAATCTAGAGATCGTATCTTAGGTTATTCGATGGTTAGGCTTAATTAACGATCGTATCTTAATTAAACAAAACCTAAGGGAAAACTCAGGTTAATTATTAACCCACGATTAATAGTTGCCAGGAGAGGTTTGAGAATAACAAATCAATGAAAAATGCTTAATTAGGGTGTAGGCCTAAATTGAATCAAAGAACCGAGTCCCTACCAAATTATCCACTTTTATCATTTTTTACATGTTTTCTTTAATTCATTTTTATTAGTCTAGTTTTATTTTATTTTCTTATTTCAAAGTCCACAACCCCCCTTAACCTAAACACCGATTAATTTTATTTTGATAATTTTACGCATACTCTCTGTGAGATCGACCTAGACTCACCACTACTATAATAGTAGTCTCGTTATTTTATTTTGGCGAGCATTACAACCTGCTGTCAACAACAAAGTAATGAAATGTAAAAGAAAAATTAACTGAAACAATATAAAATGAAGCCATTAAGGATAATATTGGATAAAACTATTTAGTTGATTAACGATTTCAATTTTGGGTGTTAGCAGGGGCATTCATCAAACATTATACATGCATTATGTCGTATTCCCATTAGTAAAAATCACAATAAAAATTAGTCAAATCACCAAACCACAATACTCTCCAAATAATCAAATATTAATAATAATCCAAATTTAATGAGAGAGGCTACCTTATTAACACATTGGTTAGTTACTGGTGTCGGTGACTTCAAAATGGTGGTACGGTGGTGCGGTGGACTTATGACGGCTGACAAGGGAGTTGGGAGAGTGTACACTGACAGGAGAGACAGAGAACAAAAGCACGAGGAGTGAAGAACAATAGTCGAACTCAAACAAAAGAAGAAAAAATGAAGAACAGATGATGAGATGAAGAAGAACAAAAGAATGGGAGGTTGCATGCGATTCTGGAAGTTAATTAAGAGAAAAACGAAGTTGTTTTGCTTATTATGTAATTTTTTTTACTTAAAACAAAATGATGTTGTTTTGTTATTTGAGTACGAATCTTGAACCCGAGGCTAGGCTTGAGATTGTTGGTCCAAGCCTGAGGCTCGATAGCTGGAGGTCGGGGCCCGAAGCAGATTTTGCTACCTCTAGATACAAAAGCCCATCAACAAAAATTTACAATATCTATCATTCTTAATGAGCCAACAGAAATATAAAGAAAAATCACAACAAATTGCTAAACCGGGCCGGGCTAAGCAGATTTTGCCACCCTAGATACAAAAGCCCACCAAGGAAAATTTACAATATCTATCATTCTTAATGAGCCGAAAGAAACATAAAGAAAAATCACAATGAATCGTATAGATAGCAATGGGGTATACATTTCATCTCATCAAAGCAAGCGCTGATGACTTGACAATTTAATTAAAAAAGACTTCCTAATTAGCGTGTAAACATGTGAAATTTGTGACTTATTTCTCTTTGTCTTGGCGTGTTTCTTCACTTATCTGGTGTTCTTGCAATTAAGTAATTATAATATATACAATCTTCGACTTCATAAGATTTAAGAATATAATCGGTAATTTGGGTCACCACGACCTTCAATTCCTCCAATAAAGACTTCTGCTTGTTTGAGTTCTTACAACAAATTTTAAGTTCCTGCTTACTATTGACCAACAAAATTTTTTTGAGCAACAAGTTTCATTTATTTCTTACGCGTTTTATGATCAGGCATATCCTCTCCATTTTGAGGCGATAATTTTATCCACAACCTTAGTTCCCTACATCCTGTTTTCAGTTTGTGTAACTATTGATTAGTTTTTAGTAAAAAGTAAGGTGTAAATAAATCACCATTTTTATCACACCAACCCTTGGCCTTGAGTAATTATTAAACTTTCAGTAAATGACACTTTTTCAACGCGTGAGGATTTCATTACTTGTTTAATATACAAATGCAATGAATCTTACGGATGACACTCCAGACGAAATGCATTACTTATTTAATATCAAACCGCCCTTGCGTCAATCACCATGCATATTAATTAATTACATCCTAGATCAAGTACAATTCCTCTAAATAACGTTTAAAACTGTTCTTCAACCAAATGCGCACATGCAGGAGTAATTTGGTCCGATTAACAATTATACAAAGGACAAGTGGCTCATGTTTTGTCCTTAATTATATCCTTTTGCTTTCACTAATGCTAAAGTTGTTGCTTTTTACTCGTTAGCCGCGGTTCTGACGTAGATAAGATGACATCATTTATAATGGGAAAGAAGAAAAAACTAGGGCGTAGATTTTCTTTGTGATCCGAAGCATCGTGTAATGTGGACATTTTGTCCTACCGTCTATCGCTATTTACATTTGACTTAAGGATAGCACAATGAAATAACTATTAATCTTGTTAAAAACAATTACCTTCCTGAAAGAAAAAACGATGGGGTAGACTAGAGCTAAAAGTTTGCTATATTCAGTGGGGTAACGGGGATTAGTAGAACAATTTTTTCAAACATTAGGTAAGGTTCAGGTCAAATAATTGTCGATTTGAATCACTAAAAGTTACGATGTTATGACTTGTAGGCTAAAGAAATGTGTAGCTTTCTTAAATATTAATTGTATTATTACTTAAAAAAGATACTCAACCCTACTCGAAGCCAGAAGAAATAGAGAATATACTAACTTTTTTTCTAAGTTCTCTCATTCTACTTTAAAGGTCGTTGCCATAGAGTGTGAAATGGAGAATTTACTAACTTCTTTTACATTCTCCTTGGAAGATCATAGGCCTTTCTATGTTAAATTTAACTAGATTTTGGTACTATTTCTTTTTCTGACTTGTATGTCATCTTAGGAACTTCCTCTTCATAGTACTTTTATTTTTCCTGTTGTAATCATATAATCTCTATTTCACCTATATTTGTTTTCTTAAAAACTCTTATTATTCCATATATTGTTAATATCTTTACTATGGATGTTCAAAGTACAAGCACTACTCAAACACCTAAGTTATCTTTTTGATATTTTTCTCCTTAAATTTTTAATTTCTTGTGGTTTCTTAGGTCATGTCCAAATTAGAAATTTTAGTTGTATCTCATGCCAACTTTCTAAAAAACATACTTTACTTTTCTTTAATAGTGATTCTATTTCAACAACTTTTTTTTATTCATTATGATATTTAGGGACCTTCTTTTCATGCACTATAAGAGGTTTGTGATATTATGTAATCTTTGTCAATGATTTCTTTTGATATACATGGATTTACCTGTTACATCATAGGTCTGAACTATTTTATGTTTATTCTCACTTTACAAACATGGTTCAAACTTAGTTTTCCTACAAAATCAAAATTTTTTAAATTAATAATACTAAAGAATATAAAGAAAAGTCACTCATTTTTTTAATCAATAAGGAACTATTATCCAAAGATCTTGTCCATATACCTCTTAACAAAATAATAGGGCTGAATCAATACTATACAAGTTTTTTTTAATATCTTCCTTTTATCCATAAACCTTTTAGGGAGAAGCTTCTCTTATTGTTGTGTATAATATCAATCGTTCTCCTTCTTTTATTTTAGGTAATTTCTCGTTATAAATACTTGTGTAATCATGCTAATAACTACCAAACCTTTAAAGTCTTCAGCAATAGTTTTTTTATTCTTCTCCAACCACATGAATACATTAATTTAGAAGTTTAGGTGACCTTTCAAACAAACCTCTAATTCTTCATTAATTTAAAGTTTATGGTTTTATTTTTCTATTAATTTAGGTTATCAAAGTATATGAAAGTTTAAAGCTCGTGTATGTCTACTTTATGTATAAGGTTGAATTTTGTAGAGTAAGTTGATGTTTGAAAGATTGTTAAGGTAAATTCATAATTTTGAAGGAATTTGGTCTAGCCCACGCCCATATACCTATCTATGACCTAGAAGTATCAAGTACAACAAGTGGCATGGCCTGAGCTGTAACCATGTAACAGCTACATGACTATGTGGAAATCATAGAGAAAACAAAGTGATCCATGGTTAAGAGATACAGTCGTGCCAAAGGCCCAATGTCCATGTATTATCTTTAAGAAAATGACGATATCCATGAATTAGAGACACAACATGCTAAAGGCTATGTCTATCACCCAGAAGATATACTAAGGCCTATGGATTGAGTGACGACTACGGGGCAAACAATGTGTTACCCAGAATACAATGTATTATAGCCTAAAACTCTAATTTTTATGGGAATTTAGTTGTCTTTTACAGAAAATACATATAAGAAACATCATTTTCTTCCTACAAACTAGGGGAAGCCATAGAAAGGCTTCTCCAACCATTGGGTAATTAATTTTACGCTGTTTTTTAGGAAGAATCAAGACCGTATTTCATCTTATTAGATCAATTTAATGGCATAAATAAGAGTTTATCTAGATTCCCTCCTAGCATAATTTCATTATTTTTACAATGATTTTTTGGTAGACACTTTGTCTCTATTTAGATATGAAAAACTTTAACGCTTTTTTTAATGGATAGATATAATTTAATTTATAATTTGAGATATATTTTTGTGAGGTATGTTTGTTAGTCTTAATGCGGATTTATTCATACTAAAAGGTAAATATAATTTTAATTGACCTATAGACAACTCAAGAGAGCTTGTTTATGAGTAGGTTGTGGCTTAAGTTGAGGGGGTTAAATAAGTAATTAAGGAAGACCTACATGATTTTTTTTTAAACGGAGGAATCTACAGCCACTATTCTTTAGATGCGCACTAAGTAAACCTCCTGATTGATGCAATAACCTACAAATCACGCCAACTAAATACGCTTAGTATTAAAATAAAATCTTTCATGGGTTTTTTGTCATAGTGTTACACATTCGAAAGGATTTTAGTAATGGTATAGATATGAATTAACTAACAAGAAATTAAAAGGTTGTCACTAAAAATACTGTTTCGAAATGTCCTGTTGATCCAGAAGATATATAGCTAATTTATGTTATTTAACTCATGAAGTAAAAAGTGTCACTAGGAGAAGTAGTTATCTAGACATAGATATTTGATTACATTATCTTTTGATCAATTGTTGAAGTTAATTTAGTGTTATTTTATGTTTCGTTGTTAAAATCATCTTTCGATTTATTATCTTTAGAATAGCTAATAGTGATGCGCTTTTCTGCTTCCTCGTTTTATTCATACATACTATTATATTATATATCAATGATAAGCACACTTACCTAATTGGTGGGTAATAATTTTTTTATTATCAATGAAAAGCTGCATTTTTCAGAAAAATTTAAAGTTAAAGATTATAAAAAAAAAAGAGAAAATTCAAATAGCCAATATATAATAAAAGAAGTACAAATTAATATTATATTCAAATCGTAAATACTTATGACAAAATTTAATTTAAGAAAGGAAAAGTAGATAATGCTTATCATACCTTTTTTTATAGAATGCATTATTAAGATACATAAGCTTTTTCTTTTGAAGATGATGAACTTTGAGATTATTATTTCGCTGAACCCTACAATGGCATTTTTTTATAGTAATTAACGAATCTAGAGAGTGCTGCATCGGTTGTTTATCACTATATTGTATTATAACAATATGCAGAAATTACACGTGCAAGAGTCCTGCCATATAAAATTACAGAACTGTTGAATCAAAGTTAAAGAGTCAGTTTTCAGTTAACAGTTTTGAAATAGACCAATATGAACTTTAAATTAGCAGGCTTATTATAAAAAAGGAAAAATTACAATATCTGTCTGACGTACACATTTCATCTCATCAAAGTAAGTGCTGATGACTTGAGAATTTAATTAAGAAAGACTTCCTAATTGGCGTGTGTGTAAACATATAAGGCTTGTGACTGTCTTTACGCGTTTCTTCACCTATCTGGTGTTCCTACTTTACTTGCAATTAAGTAATTATAATATATTGAGTCTTCGTCTTCGTATCAGCAACTTGCTATTGATTAACAAATCACCATTTTATCGCACGGACCCTTGCCCTTGAGTTGGGTGTTTGGTGCTTAATTTCACCGATTATAATAAGTAAAATGACACTTTTTCAACACGTGAAGATTCCATTACTTGTTTGCTATTTGTTTTTATCTTTTAGAAATTCAACCCTCCCATTCACAGAAGCTACCATTTAATTTTGTCCATAAATGTAAAGATTTAGCAAATGCAATTGACGTAATGCATATGCAAATGCAACTGACGTAATGCATGCATATGCAAATGCATTGCTTATTTAATATCAAACCAACCTAAGTCAATCACCATGCATCTTAATTATATGGGACGAACAACTCGCACGTTTTTAAAATGATACATCCTACCTACATCCTTCGACGATATAAGTACAATTCCGATCTAAATGACATTTAAAAGTGTTCCACTAACGCTAAAGTTGTTGCTTTTTACTCCTTAGCCGCGCTTATGACGTGGGTAAGATGACATCAAGTAGCATTACTTATAATGAGAAATAAATAAAGGGCGTAGAAGCTCTTTGTGATCGGAAACATCGTGTAATGTATACATTTTGTCCTACAGTATACCACTATTTACGCACTTAAGGTTATAGCACAATCACAATAACTATTAATGTTAATAAAAACAATTTTTGTTAACACTTTAGTATCGGTAGTATTACTTGTAGTAAAGTTGTGATTATAAACTTTTGAAAACGTCATTATTGTCTTGAACATATTCTTTGTTAGATCGCGTATAGTCCGTGTATTCACAATGCGCTGCAAAAAAGACCATAACACAACAACAAATATAACCGAAATAACATAGCATGTTATACGAAAATACTTTTTGACGCGGATTGGTTATTTCTTTCTCAGATTCGTAGACACTGCAATACGCGAATGTCCTCTATCGGTATCCCCACGAGTGTGAACGATCCGGGCAGCATCTATCGTGTACTAGCACGTCCTGAAACCATTTCCGAACGCCACACAGTTTTCTCTCGGAGGGTAGCTAGGGTTTTTCCGTCTCCTTCTTTTTCTAATGAGACCTAAGTTTCTCTATTTATAGAGAAAACCTAATCTCATTGAAACCCAATAAGTTTTGGCCCATACTATATCCCATATAATAAAAGCTCGACAATTTAATTCAATCTAGCCCAATAAATATATCCACATATATTTATTCAATGCCTAATAAATTAGGCCCAAGAAAATAAGCCTAGATCACATCACTCTTTGTGTGCGACCCTGTAGGCTCATTTGATGTTGGCAATGGCCTTGATCACACTTCAAAGCCCATAAATCATAAGCAGCCTCTAGCAAGACATTATAACTACCCAAATCAAATAAGGATCGGTAATCCAATTTAACCTGTAATCATGGTTATAAGCTCAGTCCCTTTGTAACACGATATCAAGATTAATCACAAGGCATGATACATGTCAACCTTTGATTAATCATAGTTTCTTGATCCCCAAGTTGACTGATTATAACAAATGACATTGATGACTCC